>JASKGM010043870.1:0-21696 GCA_034509205.1 Ceratonia siliqua
AAAATAATTATAAAAATAAAATCAAATATGAAGAATATAAATAATACTATCATAAAGTAAGGTATAAGCTGACAGGTTGTACGATACAATATGACAAATAATAATAAAAATTTTAAAAGAGATTTAAACTTTTCTCAATCTTATCAGTTTTTTTATTTTTTTTAATTTCAAAATTCAAAATAGGTTTAGATTCTTCTCAATCTTGGTTCTGAACAACTCGTCTCTCCTTTTTTTTTTGTTTCGTTTCAGTATTTTTCGTTCAATTTTCGCCAAAATAAACCGAAATCTTACAATTCGTTGATATTTCAAAACTGAAATGTCGTTTCGTTCAGTGTCACCGAAAATGAAATTTTTTCAAACATTTCAAATGTTTCACTCGAAATTTAGTTCCTTGTATCGAAGACCTTGAAAGTAGAATAGATAAGATCATGATATTCGTTGAATGAACAACACCTTTGATTTTGCATGCCGACATAAAGAAATGAGCACAACAATTGCAATGAACTCTATTATCACGTTTTCAGAATCTATAGTACAAGGTTGGTTTCCGGACCCACAAGATATTGGCTCTAGCCTCTTACCACCCATTTAGTCCCCTTAACTTCTAATCAGATGCAATTAACACTGATAGTTTTATTTTAAGCAGGAGCCATATTAATAGTGGTCAAACCGCAATTACCAAGCGCTTAGCCAAATGAAAAAGTACCAAACCCAATGACACCAAGCTGCATACAAAAGTCATTTAACATGAGTCCCCCCCATTCATTGATTGACAGACAAACCCAAGTCAAGCTACTTTGGCTTTCCCTGAATTACAAAATATACGCAATAACAAAGGCCTGCTCTCATCCTGTGGCTGCATTTCCAAAACCAAGAGTTTGCAAGTTATTTTATATTTCAAACTCATTACTACCCATAAGTCATAACATACTTTTTTTTGTTCAATTACGTACCTTTTACTTTTCTTGGAACTAACTGTACACAATAGAGTACAGATAGGACCTACTACAGTATACAGACCCAACGAGCCCCTCTCCTGACTACCCCCACCCACCCACCCACCCACTCTTTCCCAATACCTCTTGCTATTTCCTCTCCTGCCATTTGTTTCTTTCAGTGAGCCATTTCTTTATGGAGCTCCAACTCCAAGAAAATCAATGAACGGCATGTTGATCTTATCACCCACGTTTTCACTTTCCCCAGAGATTGAGAGGTTGCTCCTGTTGGTGCCAACTGACTCAGATAATGAAACTTCCGAGTTTGAATCTGAATAATTAGACTGGTCCACACCCATAAGCTTTCCCATGGGGCCAGCCTCACATGAGCTCTTCCAAAAATCAAAATACTTGTAAAAACCCAAATCATCCCCCGTTACCAACCTCATTTCAAGAGATACACCTGCAACCAAGAATCCTCCAATATAAATAACATATAAAATTAAATAAAGACAATGTGCAGCATATTCATAAAAGGCCATGCATACCCATAAGTGATCCATGGTCTTGTTGGCCATGAACTGGACTCAGATTAGGGAATAGTCTAGGAGTTAGTATGGCTGAACAGGGACTGAGGGACAGATCAGTGCAGGTTGAAATAGATTCATCTGAGGTGCTGTACATGGTACATTCACTCACTGCATTATTTGATAGAGTCCAATTTATACCCTCTGGAAAGCTTTGACAAGTGGGTCTTCTCCTCCCACAAAAACTTGACTGCTCTCTCTGCTTCCTAGCCATGATCACATGAAAGTGGTTCTTCACTGCATTATCTGTCCTGCCAGGAAACAAATTTGCAATCGTAGCCCATTTGTTACCGTACATTCTATGAGTAGATAACAGCTTCTCCTCTTCTTCCTCAGTGAAAGCCCTTCTGTTAATTTTAGGATCTAGCTGATTGAACCACCTCAATCTGCAGCTTTTGCCTGCAATTAGAGTACAACAAAAGAAAATACATACAAAGTCAAATTCCCTCCAAACCAATATATTTGAAATCGGAAAAACTAGTAAAGTATCTTGATAAATTTTCTTATTCAAGAGAGTAAAGCCACTCAGACAGTCAGATCACATCTAATTAATTCAAAAGATAAGACCTCTTTTTTCACCAACTACAGACGTTCTATCATTTTTCTAGAATATGGTTCAGGATTACCTGATCTTCCTTCAAGATGCTCAGCGATCAAGTTCCAGTTTTGAGGACCGTACAGAGCTACAAGCTCTTTAAGTTTGGCATCTTCAGCTGGCCTCCAGTGGCCTCTAGCACAGAGCTTAGTGTGCCCATTTCTCCCGGCAGGAGAGCTCTTAGCTTCTCCTTCCTCACCAAGTTCGAAAGTCAAGCTCTCGTTCTCAACACCAAAATATCCATCACCTTCATCAATGGTTCTCTTTGTTCCCCTGCTCTCCTGTGGCAGAAATGAAGGGCTCAAAATCTGTAAGCCTGTCTCAGATTTCTTAGACTCTACCTCACCAGTCTGACCCATAAGCCCAGAAGTGTTAGATAGCGGAAGTTGGGGACCTAGAAGAGGAGGAGGAGGAGCTGAAGGTAAACGATTCTCACCCTCGCTAAAACCATCACCACCATTTTTGAAGTGTCGTGAACTCATGGAGACTGAAATCCCAGAAACGAAGAGAAAAGTGAAAGGATTGAACTTTCAAGATCCCAAACGGGTGGTTTCTCCCAGAAACAATGGCAGAAGGGGGAGAAAAACAGAAATTAAAATAAGAAGGGTATTATTTTGTGATCATTGTTAGATGAAAGCAGATAAAGAAGGATACGAAAATCAAAAGGGTAGAGGATTTAATCGCATTGTATATTCCCTGTCCCTTTCAGTCATGGGTGGTAGAGACGAGAGAGGGAGATGGAAAAAATGGGGGAAGCAAAGTCGTTAGTTTGGGAGTGGGCTTGAGATTTATAAGAAGGAGGACTGGAAGAAGAACTTTTGAAAGAAAAGAGGAATGGGAAATAGAATGGGATTTTTTTGGCTTGGAACTTGAGAGAGAGAGAGAGAGAGAATCAGAGCAGAGAGAAAAGAGTAAGGTTAATTAAACAATTTATTATTTTTATTATTATTATTTACTTTTTTTACTCACCTTATTTTATTATTTAATCAAATAATTAAAAAATTAAAGTGAGAATTATGAAACGTTATTATTGTAAGCCCACACGATTCCATTCACTCTGTTTTCTTTTAGTTGGAGACTGATCTCACAGGCTGTGTAGGAAAATATTTAGAATGAGAAAAAAAGGGCGGGTTTGTGTGGAATTGGAGAAGCGCTCGTGCGGGTGGGGGTAGAGAAACGATGGTAGGTTGTTTTTGAGGTGTTGTTGGTTTTGCTCTTAACCTCTTCTCTGCCCTTTCTGGCTTTCTGCTACAGAATCTATGTTGCCTGTTTGTGAAACCTCGTGCTTTTTCAAACGGAACGGTAATATAAAAGGGCAACAGTTAAAGCAACCTCGTCCTTCCTCCCCCTCTTGTTCTACGCCTCTTTTTTACCATTCTCCTTCTGGGGTGACTATTTAACAGCGGACTAGTGGAATTATCCGAGTTTGATCTTTATTTAATTCATCTTGTTTTCTTGCATATGGGCAACACTGGAACTGGATGACCCATATCTCAACCCAAATCAGAAAATATACACACGCCACATCGTAACGAAACCTGCCCACATTCAGTAAGTTTAAATATTTGACGGGACATTATATATACAGTGTGTACGTAGATAGATGGATGATTAAGAATAAGATCGGGTTGCGTTGTGGGGTGATGAGGACGAAAGGAAAGGAAAGGAAAAGAGAAGATCAAATGAGAGTGATTGGAAAAGATTTGGTTTCGATTGCCTCGAATCTCAAAAACAGAGAGAGAGGAGAGAACGAGAGACAGCTAGGGAATCGCTGAGTGATCAGAAATTAATTGTACGTATAATAGTTAAGGTGGCAGTGTGGCCACGCGTGATGAGATTCGGTTTCGGTTTCAGTTTCAGTTTCAGTTTCACCAACAACTTCACTCAGGCTCAGAGAGAGAGAGAGAGAGGGAGAGACCCGGAATCCCAATCCCCCGCCCCGAACTTGCTTTGATTTCTGGTTCATGTAACTTGTTTTGTCCCGGTCTGTTTCCCAAACCGTTTTCTGCCCTTTTGCTTTTCCACCATGCATGACGTCTGCAGCCCTTACACGTGCGCTTCTGTCCTCCCCACACGTGTACGCATCGGCATCTTCCCTTCTCTTCTTCTGCTTTATAATTTATTTATAATCAAACCGTACGCCCAGTACAAAATTCAAATGCGAACGTGTATTATGTAATCAATTAAGGGACCTGCCTGCAAATGGATCAAGTTTCAAATATTTTGGTGGGAGGCTGGAGAGCCATTAATTACGATAAACGTGGAAAAATAAACATATATTCTCACACGAGTGGATCGCCATGTATTTTTTGGGGACAAAAGATTTGTAATATAATAATAATAATATTTATTATATATATAAAAAATTATAATTTAGCCTCTAATAAAAATTGTTTAATTTTTATTAATCTTTCCATAAAAATTGTGTAAATCCACCCTTCATTAACCCAATTAAGCATATTACCATCACAAGCTCGTTTGGGAAATTGGGTTTATATTTAAATATTCCCTAATTCCACAATCTCAATGACGTACGTTGGTTGATTATATTTCATAAATTAATTTTTTTTTCAATAATTTCAAGATGGCTAACACAACTTTTTTATTTTAAAATTTAAATTTTTAAATTTTTTTTTAAAATTTTTTTATTTTTTAAAATTAATTAATTATTTTTTATATTATATACTTTTTTGAAAAATTTTTAAAATGTCTTTGAATTTTTTTTAAAATTTTTTACATTTACTTATACTATTTATCTATAATTTTTTTAAAATTATTTATTTATAAGTAAAAAATTAAAAAAAAAATTTTAAAATTTTTAAAAATATATATATGACATAAAAAATAATTAATTAATATTAAAAAATATTAAATAAAGATAAAACATCAAAAAAATACAAAATCAACAAATCAAAACTTATTCTATAACCTTATAATAGAACTGGAGGGTAAAATTTTCCTTTCAAGATATTATATTAATATGGCTATAGCTGGCAAGGTCACAGGCTCACAGCGAGCTCCAGTCACCATCATGGTAGTTAGATTGTACTATGAGTGTGGAAATTATAATTCGTGAATTTAACTATATATATTGATGAACTTAATCTCTTTTTTATATGAAAAAGAATGAAGAATCATAATAAAACCCTGATATATAATTGAATGGTATATATAGTGGAGCCCGTGAAAGCAATATGAATGGTGGGTTCAACTCAGAACTTTATTAGAAAGAAAAAAGGTTAAAAAAAGATAGAGAAATGGATGAAAATACAACAACAAAAATATAAGCTCAGGCAAGCAATGGGACGTCGCTCAGATACCAATATTCTTTCTCTCCACTTTCATGATCTTCTACCAGTTTTGATCCGAGTCTTGGCAGGGACCTAGCTAACTTTCTTTCTTGACAAACAAACTAACCCATTCAGACAAAGTTAAACGTACATGTCCCCACCCCATTTCCCCTACAGCATGGTGTTTCTTAGTCTTAGGGCCACAACGACTCACCAGGAAAAATGGGTGTGAGTGTTAGTGACACCTTTTGAGATTAGTTGAAGTTTGTTCTACTCTTGTTAGAAAAAGCAACATGAAGGGCTAGCAGCCTTTATTGAAAACAATCAAAGTGGCTTTAATTTTGGTGCCACCGCCATTCCTCCTTTATTTGACCATACCTATGTATTTTTGTGCTTATCCGCCTCAATCCTCATACAGGGAATTAATCAAATGACAAAATCTTCCCAACAAAACCACTTGCCCCGTGACAACTACTGCATAATTTGTTTTGACTAAGGATACATATATGCCCCTAACTTTGGGACCCATTTCCCTATTATGCACGTGAAATATTATAATTGTTCACAATCATTAATTAACCTGCTACAACTTACCCTCCCTCGTGTGTTCCCTCTCTGATCTCGTCCCATTCATTCCTCTCTTTTTGGCTCTCCTTTTTCTCATCATCACAACAATCGTGAAAACAATATCAATTATATAAAACTAATCTCAATATGGTGTTTGGTAGGTATGGGAGAAACAGAAACTTTCCTATCCATAGATCCTTTTGCATCTATATTCATGCAGCTTTTCTAACTGATATAGGGTACCACCTCCTTTCCTTCTTAACCTATTTAAGAGAGGTTATTTTCCCAAAACCCTAACTTTACTCTCGTATTGGGTTTTGGAAGAACATTGATTTGCTATACCTAACCAGTCTTCCTGTCTTCTCCAATGAACACTGCGAATTCAAATGTCATTGACTGCCTTTTTCTTTTCTCCTTGTAAGTTCCCTTTCATAGAAAAACATCATAACAAATCATGGCAGCCGAAACGTAACTGTCAGTTATCGATATGCATATACTAATAATTAATTCCCACTGCACTGCACGGAGAAAAAACAACTTTATTCTAAAGTCCCATATATATTTCTAGTTTGGTCTTTTATTTTCGTTTGTTTGTATGGACCTTTCTTTTGTCTCTGTTCTTTTTTACTTATGCATGATCACCTGCTGTCATTATTGACTTTGGGTTTTAATACTAATTAGTTCAACACAAAGTGACCGAACCCACCATAAACAAACAATAAAGAAAGGTAAATTAATAGAATTTAACATTGCATTTGGCCCCTCATGCATAGTTGGAGTAAATATCCCAGTTTCAATCATATTCCTTGTCCGTTTTAACGCTAATTTCTCTTAAAAAGGAGTGAAAAAGCAGAATAAAACAAAAAAGAGGAAAGTAACTTAGAAGAGTGAAGTCGTTGCTGACATTGCATATGGTAAAATTCCAAACTTCCATCATGTTGCTTACCAGAAGGGAACAATCTTAATTAGTGGGTTTCAAATCTTAATTTATCCACAACCAACACAAACATGCAATTCTCTGTACCATATTGTGTTGGCACTTAAATGGCAGGCATGGTTTACAATATAGTTGCTTCCTCTGTATTCTCACTGAGCTTTAATCAAACAACATCGTATTTGCTGCATATCTTTTGCCATGGAAAGATTACACTTGTCATGTCCAGAAAATGTAATTTGGCTCTAATAACGGATTCTGGCATTTGTCCCTTTTCTTTGAGGAAGGGTGATCAGTACTAATTGACATGGGAAAATTAAAGATGTCAAGATCCAGCAAATCCAGTATATCAAGAATGCCTATCCATAAAGTGGAACGATTATTAGCGTAATTTCAGCTGCATAATTAAGGATAAGGTCTAGTCACAGTTGAAGTAAAGCAGCTGAAACTTTTTTTGTCTTTTATGATAAATCCAAAACCCAAACCTACATAATTATCACCGAGTGATTTCAATGACTGTTGTATTAATTAATCAAATGTTAGAATGGAACAGGAATAACGAGGAGAATATATGTTAAAGAGTTTTGATCTTCTAAATCTCCTTTGGCTGATGGTGATGGTGATGGAGTGGATTTAGTATATTATTACTGGCTCAGATAATGTATGCTTTGGTGATAAGGGGCTACGAGCTATCTGGAATGATAATAATTATATATTAAAACAAAAAGGATATATGCATTGAGGGCAAAATGATGCTTTTTTGATTCGTGTGCTTATAAATGCATTTGATAACTTGCTATTAAAACATACAATGAGAGTTGGTAACTTGGTATTCATAAGCTTATGTATTTGTATTTTAATTTGACTGAGAAATGGTTAATGTTTAAAGACAAATCTGTTTGGGTTTAGGCACAAGGCAGGAGTCTTTTTACAAAGGTCTGAGGAATCCGCGCGCATCATCATGGCCATGCAACTTTAAAATAAAAAAGTAGTTCCAATAAAGTGTTGTAAAATTGTTTCGTAGTAGATGTCTAAACGAATGTCGCCTTCACCATGAAAAGTAAGAAAAGAAAAATCTGTGTGGACATCATTCAATAGGTATCTCCATTCGAGCTCATCTCTCTTTTTTTACTTTTTTAAATCTTTTTTCCCCTTCCTTTTCTTCTTTATGCAGCAGCTCAGGGCAAAGGAGGAAAAGGGGGGAAGGGTTGTAGAGTGTGATAATGAAACTTCAAATGGGCCTTGATCGGAGATGTGGAGGAAAGTTGAGTATAGGCCTTTATAATATGGCCCTGGCATCTTGATGGATCCAAAAGAACAAAATCCATTATTTGTGTAGGAGCCCATTTCGATTGTCTTAAGAGGTTGCTAGTAACACCCCTTTCCCAATGGTCTCACGAGAAAGCCTTTTTCTGTTGATGGTTTCAGAATTCAGAGAAAGCCCTTTTCTTTTGTGTATTCGTTCAGCTTCTGTCTAACACGGTTTCATTTGACTTTATTTTGTCAATTATGTGGATTGGAAACTTCACTTCCTTGTTCCATTCTCATAGAATTTTGCCTTCTAAAATACCTCATACTGTGCCCTTCTCAGTGTATAAATTATGATATATTTTTCCCCCTACTTCCATTTACCCTTAAATGCTGCATAATTTCTCAAAATGGAGCTAATTAGCAGCCAACCAAATCCATTCATTCTTTCTTCCATTTATTAACCCCACTCATTTCCACTTGATTTTCTCATGTAAATCACCAAACTGACGCCATTATTAGCTACTTATAGCAGCACCTGGTGTTTTCAGCTACTGACCAGTTCAGTAGCTCACAATTCACAAACACTTGCATCCGGCACAAAATAGTGGCATATTCTTTTATATAATAAGAATGGGAAACATTCTCTAACGGGTGTTATGATGTCCCAAAAGTTATTTTTCTTAAAAAAAGTTTTTTGGTTGTTTATACGATATTATTTTCATAAATATTTATTTTTAAAATAAATAAAAATATTACTTCTTTTTAGAGTAAAAAATACTGCTTAAAAAATAATTAAGTTTAATAAAAAAAAAAAAAATTTTATAGACAAATATACTTTTATAATATTTTATAAATTTTTTAAAAAATATTTTTAAATATTATTCTTAATAATTATACATATTAAAAAGTATTTTTATATTTTTATATCAAATATAAAACATGCTTTTTTTTTAATAAAATCATTGTATAATTATATTTAAACATTAAATATCAACTTTTAAAAAAAAATACTTCTATTTAAAACATACACCCAAAACACAATCCATCCAACCTACCTCAATACAAATTTATATAACAAATGTGGATCACTCAAGCTCTTCCTGGTGCTTTTGGGTCATGGTGGTTGTTTGCTCCTGTCCCTGGATAATCTGCACTTTCCAAATCCATCCGCCCCTCCACCATAAACTCTTCTCCCATGTCAATCATTTTCTCTCCATTTCTGAATTCCGTAGTACCCTGCAATTTTTGATAGAAAATCGTAGACAGTTAGACCCTTAAATGGATGAGGGAGGGCACGGAGCAGAGAAAGAAAATATGGAACTCTAAAATTCACTTGGGTCCAATATAAAACCTGAACTGTTGTAGTTTGGATTGAGGATTCTTCCCTATTTGACAAAAGGCTTCCTGCAGACCATGTGTTTTAAAATTCCATTAAATTCAAGTGATTAAAAGGAAAAAAAGAGATAGAACAATACCATAATCAATTATATATATCGTTAAGCCTTACTAGTTGTAGAGACAGCAGCAGACGAGAGAAGAAATGAAAAAGCCAGAAGGATTATGATGAATTGCAGGAAAGCTCTGTGCACCATGTTGAAAAGAAAAGAAGAAAAGAGATGGGAAACCTGAGATAGAAAAGAGCTCAACTGAGGAAGGCGAAGACAAGAAACCCATGTGGAGACGCTTCTTATATACAAATTTCAGAAGACAGAATAATTTATTTGAATATTACATGGCAGGGCAAGTACTAGTGCTCCAAGACAAGACAACCTGAAGTTTTACATTTTTATAATTTCTTTTAGCAAAAATGAATTATTTTTAATTTGTGGATGTGCTTGCACTTGCCTGATATTTTCCTACTTATGAGCCTTCTCCTAATATGATTAATATAAAAAATATATAGTTGTGGATGCATGCATCCATCCTCCTCACTTTGTGACAAGAAACAGAAATTGGTAGAAGAGTTCACGGGTGTTCTCAGGTGCTGTCATATAAATGATCAATTTGGGTAATTGCCTACTTTTTAGGCAAGTTCCGGGGGTAGAGAACCAAAATTTTCTAAACCTACAAAAGAAAATATTATGCCTAAGAAGTTAAGAACCCTTTAGATCAAGGTTAATTACTATTGTCACAATAGTGAACAGTCATCATTTTAATGACTCTGGACGCACAAGGAAAAACTCAGAGAAAAATAGAGTCACCACCAATTAATTAGAAGGATAATTGAGATCTTTAAAAAAAGAAAAGAAAACTGGCCCTCAGAACCAGATGAAGGGTTCGGGAGTCTAATTACGTATAGCGAAGGTGTTAGGTACCCCATAATATCCATCCCTGAGGATGGTTACCCTAAATTATTTGCGCTTAATAATTTTACCGTATTTTAATTACTCATTTTTATTAATACGATTTATAAAGAACAAAGATAGATAAAGAAGTAACTAGACCTACCTTACCAAGTAAGTACCTACGTACTCCGAAAGGGACCAAGGTCAACGTAATTTGGAATATTTGGATAAGTTGATTAGGTGAGATATATGATATCAAACCTAGGAATGTTAGGACATTTAGGGGAATACAAAATTTCACATAAAGTTTGGAAAATAAATTAGGACATTGAGAATAATATACCTCCACTAAATGCCCGAGAAAGTCAGGACTTTGGGAAAATAAAATTTCATTGAAAGCCCATAGAAATTAGGACGTTGTGAAGTATATAACTCCACTGAATGCCTAAGAAAGCTGAGACTTTGGGAAAATAGAACTCCACTGGAAGTATATAACTCCACAGAATCCCTTCAAAGATTAGGACTTTGAAGAAGATCAACTTCTACTAAAAGTCCCTGTAAACACTGAATTTTGTCCAGGCGCCAAGAAAAATAAGAAAAAATAATTAAAAACAAAATTAAAAAAACAAAAACACCAAGAAGAAGCAAAAACACAGCCCATTATTAGAGGTCCAGATCCATCAACCCATGTCCATAACCCAACTGACCCGACCCGGTTACAAATCCTAAATCATTTACCCGTTTAACCCAAAATCCCTCACCCACTCTCTGGCACCCTCTTCCTCTGCGCCGCAATCACTTCCTCTCTACCCACTCTCTCGCAGATCACTCTAAAGCTCATTTCTTCCCCAGCAACCATCTCACAATTTCCTTTCCCCCACGCATTATCCCCAGAATCATTCACCGGCTTCCTCTGCATGCACTGACTCTTTCATCCTTCTTCGCCTAACCCCTTTCACGCAACCCACCTGCCCTAGCCTTCGTCAACCACTCTTCCTCAACTCTTATCAATTCCTCAAATCCACCCGTCCCTTCATCCATCTCTTCAGCCGTTCCATCTCTGCACACTGATTCACTGCAAATCACCTTTCTCCCCGCCACTCACTCTCCCGCGACTCTCTCTGTCCGATATCCACCCAATCTTTGAAATCCCTCTCTTATACGCCATTACTCTCACACGGTAGCCATTGAGGTTGTTGCTACTTGCCTATAAATGGAATAAGCAGAGGAGATTAAAGGGAGGATCCGAAATCAGCAGAGACCCCAAAATCAGAGGAGGGCCATTGAAAGAAATCAGCGAAACGAAGGAAGGGAGAGGAACTCGCTTAAACAACTTTTCTCAAAATGGATCCTTTGATTCTGCTAATTCCGAGAGGTAGGAAATTCCCTTTCTAATTACTGATATTCAGTTTCGGGTTTGGATGTTGGCTCTGTAAGGTTGGGATTTGGAAAATTTATTTTCAATTTCAGTGGGTAGATATTCTGGATTCCAAAAGACTGATTATATAGGCTTATTTCTGATTCCCTGGCCATGAACACTTGTAATCGTTAATGGTAGTTTACTGGTCTTGTTTTTGAAATGCCAGTTTGTGTGGATCACTTCTGCCTCCATTGCTATGAACATTTTACATTGTTCAGTAGGTTGGGATGATTTCCTATTAGTTGCCTGTCTAATTCAGAGTGGTTTTCCCTAGTCCGTTAGCATTAAGGATAGGTTCTGATTTAGCATCTTGATTAAGGTTCATCTTGTGCATTTGGTTTAAAAATCTGCTGCATAACAGTTTGATAATGTAGTCTGTTTGGTAATGGTTTGAATGTGTTGGGATGTTCTGGGTCCAAATCAGGGATTTTACTATCATTTTGATTAGATATTTGGTTATGTTTGGATCCAAGAATTCGACTCCACACTAATTCTGTAAAATATGACTACATTTGTTATGAGTTTGGTTATGAACGCTTTGTTTAGTTTGGTGAGCTCAAATGGTAAGGTTGGGTATTATGCTAATGATACTTCTAGATAATTTGATTGTTACATAGGGGTTTGAATATTACAAAGCTGTTAATCATGGTGGGTTAGGACCAACATAACACATGAAATAGTTCTTTTCAATTTTACATACTTTGGATGCATGTTGAATGGTTTCTTTCTACTAACTTAGTTCATCTTGGAGACACGTCATGTTAATAGGATATGATATTTTTGAATGGGTTGCCTTCGCGTTTTTGAAATAGGATTTATGGGAGTTGGATAATTAAAAAAAAAAAAGGAAATTAGTATTGGAATATGGATTTAAGTTGGAGGATTAAGGAAATATTTTAACAAGGCCTCAAAGGCCTTATCATTTCAAAATGGGCCCAAGGCCCAATTCTCTCTTAAATGGCTCCAAAGGCCCAATTGATTCAAAGTATAGTTTAAGGCCCAATTATTTTCAATAAAGGCTTCAATGGCCCAACCAAATATTTTTAATTAGAATTCAATTAAATCCAATCTTTTTTTGTAAATAATAAAATTTTAAATTGCAATATGAAATCTCATTTGGGTACTTTCAAGAATTACACTTTACTCCCATACTTTTCAAAAATTATAGTTTAATCCCATACTTTTGAGAACTACATTTTTCCAAATTTCTTAGAACTCACATTTTTGACCCCATTTCTTTCAAATCCCTTTATCACCCCATTATTTTTATAAATTTCATAGACTCAACGTTCAAATGACTTTTAGTAGGAGTTTACTTTCTCCAAAATTCCAATTTGCATAGGTACTCAGTGGAATTATACACTCCTCGATGTCATAAATCTTGGGCTTTCAGTGGAAGTTCCTCTTTTCCGAAGTCCTGACTATCCCTTTTCTTAAACTTTCAGTGAAATTTTATTTTCCCAAAGTCTCAACTTTCTTAGGCATTCTGTGGAGGTTATCCTTCCCAATGTCTTATTTTCCATGGGCTTTCAGGGAAATATCATTTTTCCAAAATCTTAATTTTCACAGGCATCTAGTAGAGACACGTTCTCTCCAATGTCCTAATTTGCTATCTAGGTTTTAAGTAAAAAATTAATTTCCCCTAAATGTCCTAATGACTTTTCACATAATCAATTTAACAAAATCATTCCGAATTACGTTGACCTTGATCCCTTTCAAGGGTACGTAGGCACTTACTTGGTAAGACAGATCTAGTTATTTTTTTTTTATTTTTGTCCATTATTATTTTATTAATAAAAAGGGGGTAATTTCAAATAAATTAAAATTCATTAAAGCACAAATAATTTAGGGTAACCATCCTTAGGGATGGACGTTGTAGGGTGCCTAACACCTTTCCTACGCGTAATTAGACTCCCGAACATTTCCTCTGGTTCCGCAGATCAGTTTTCCTTTCTTTTTTAGGATCCCAATTATCCTTCTAATTAATTGATGGTGACTCCTATTTTCTCTACGTTTTCCCTTACGCGCCTCAAAGTCATAAAATGATGACTTCTTATCGGCCATCACGTTGTGACAGTCCCCTTTTAAAAAAAATAATGAAAATTTATTATTTTTAGTCAAACTTTAATTTGCCCACACCTTGTGACAAAATTGAAACTTTCTGAAAACATAGGGGTTCCAAATAGGATTTTTTAAAGTATAGAGGTTAAAATCTAATTTATACATGTGGTGGTGCCTAAACGTAATTTAGGTGAATAGTGGGGCTAAAATGTAATTTATGTAAATAGTGTAGCCAAAATGTAATTTATGTGAATAATGCGGTCAAAATGTAATTTATGTAAAAAAGTGAGGCCAAAATATAGTTTGTGAAATTAATGAGGCAAAAAATATAATTTATGAAAGTAATAGGGTTGTTAGGGTCAAAATCTAATTTATGTTATATATAAGAGTTAGAATGGTATTTCTCAAAACTATTGAAGCAAAATAGCAAAACTCATTTTTGACCAAGAAAATTAATAATAATATTCAAATCTTATTTTGAAAATGTTTGATAGGTCCATTTGGGCCCTTTTTTTTTTTAGCATTAGGCTTTGGACCCCATGTTTTAAAATTTATCTTTCAATTAAACCCTTGAAGCCTTATATTAATTTTGTTGGGCCCTTGAAACCCTTCATTAACTATTAGAATTGGGTCTTCCATTAACTTGGGCCTTTGAAATTATTAAAAAATAGATTTCCTTTTTTTTTTAAATTAATTTTTTTTTGTATTAACAGTGACTAATATTAGAGAAGGTGGATCAAACCAAGGAATGAGACATGAGGGATGGTTTAGTCCTCACAAATGAGTTCAAAGGAACCCTTAACCTATAACCCAGAATGAGGATTCGCATTTGCCACCATAAATCAAGCACAATCTAACATCAAAGTAACCTAATTGTGGAGCCAGCTTTGGCACTTATATATTATCCTCCCAGACGGTACTAACTTAACCATGTAAGCAGTTTTGAACTCATGAATTAAGGTAACCCCTTAATAAGAGTCATCTCAAATATAAACACAGGTTCATCACTTGAAACAGTATCACTTTGAGAAGAATAACAGTTTTGAGATTATAATTGCCAAAAGGCAGAGGATGAAATTCAATTTTGTAAAACCCTCCTAATACAAATCTAATCACCTCATCTGAAATCACAGGATAAATGTGCGCTAGAGTTGCTTTGCCATAGCGGAAACAGATTTCATCATTATATAACCAAAACCAAACGCACTCATAACACCAAACCAACACAGTTACTAACTCTTGGGGATAATCGACTGGTAATGACACTCGCAATTAAATGCATTAGCAGTATTGTATTTGAACTTAAGAGAAACTGAATTGAAATTAACAAATAAACCAGTATCCTCACAGTGAGTTCAAGTTTGAACCTTCGAAAAAAAAAAAAAAACCAATCCGTATAAGGTTCAATTTTCCAAACTCTCAACTAGGTGTCCAAGCAGAATTGAATATTAAATCAAAATGATAATGAAACTCCTTATTTGGACTCAGAAAACACAGCAAATTCAAACCAACGTCCCATCTAACTATGATCATATAGAAATCGAATTTAACTCACTATCATAACTACAAATCAAAGAACTAAATTCATTCCACGAAATGGCCACAGCAGACAGATTTTAATCAATAGGGAAAATACCGGTAGCATATATATTTATCAGAAAAGTTTCATTTTACCAACAACATGATCAAAAGGGGAAAACTTGTTCTTCAGACAAAACACACTTTTCTGCAGATTTCGAATCACCATAACGCTATCATTTCCTTCGCCAAAGTTGAAACAAACCACTAAAACTCCCGCGGTCAGATTGCTTTTTTTTTTTTTTACTTCTCCTTCTTCTGTTCTTATATGGTTTCACCCTGAGAACAAATCCCATGGAGGACAGGGCTTCAACCCTCGGGAATCAATCTGGCGCGCGGAGTGTCGTGCATGGAGGTTACATGCCGTGGGCAGTGCAGGACAGCAGAGGGGTAAGGCGTCTTGCTACAGAGGTGTGGGAGACATTTGCTTTATCACGCGGTGGCTGACAGAGGTAAAAAGGGGGGCTTACCGCGGCGTGGTGCAGAGACCGTGGACGGGGGGACCATCACAAGGTGAGGCAGAGGTACAGGTACTTGGGGAACCATCACGAGAAGGAGAGACATAAGTACAGCCATGGTAAGAAGGGGGAAAAGACATGGTGCAGGGGCAGAGACTGAGGACGCGCAGTGTGAGGCAAAGAGAAAGGAGAGCAGAGGGCGCAAATGGAAAAGGATGTGGAGAGAAGATGCAAATTTGGGGATTAGGGATTAGGGAAAATTTTGGCAATCCGGTAAGGGCGTGGAGGTGGATCCAGGTATGGCCTTGGAGTGGGCTGAGAGTGTGGACCGGGTATGGTTTTGGACTTGAACTGAGCTGGTGGGTTGGACTCCCTTTTCCTTTTTTTGTTTGTTTGTGCATGGGCTGGATTGCCAAAAATGGCCTTTGGATCATTTTCCTTTTTTTTGTTCTTATATATTTTTTTTGTGCTTTCATCTTGTGATTTCTATTCTTCCTATTTATTTATTTTATTCATTATTTTTATTATTTATTATTATATCATTATTTTTTTGTGAGAAATTCATTAAACACAAAAATTTCGAGGGTTATCCGGACAAAATCTAGTGTTTACAACTATGTTCCAATTTTTGAAATCAATGGGATGAAGGAAACCAACAACACAATAAATCAGTAAATCATTCATTATCTAGATCTAAGGCATTACTTAAGTATGTATTTTTTATTACCTGAAGATGCAAAAGCTATGTTGAAAATCCTTTATGGTTCAGATGTGAGATAAACAAGCAGAGCAAAATGCAAATCCCAAGTGGAGCAATTGTCTTCTTCCACTTAATATGTTTTCATGTGTATAGTAAATGGGAACCACACACCATATATAAGCCAGAGTACAGGGACTCCACTAATTATATTTATATTATGGGATAACTTATCCATAATGGTTAACTCATATTATATATATATATATATATTTATTTATTTAACATATATACAAAATATTAATATAAATTTTATGAAATTTATGTATTTAAGTTCACAAAAAAAGTATATTAAATATTCCAAGATGGGATGCATTTGAATCTGATCCATTATATCTGTTCTGTATGATGTGGATTCAACCATTTAAGTGGAAGGACAATGAAGAATGGTTTAGCTCTTCTCACCATGAATGAGTGAGATTTAGACCTTGTGTTGATTGATGTAAAAGAGCAGTAAATTTGTCTGTGTGTAGGATCATCGCGGGGTTCCTTTACTTAATCTTTACCCATATTTTTTTAATAACTATCAAAGATCAAGATCAATGCCACCTTGACTGTACAATTCTTAAACCAACTTTTTTCTGCCTTAGGGATAGTTGAAATGTGTAGCAGCAATGACCCTACGAGTTTTTAGTTAGACAAGTAATTAGATTGACGAGAAATAATGTGAGTATATATTAATAATTTTGCAATGAATCAAAATTTTAATATGTACCCATAAAGAATTGAAGTTTATTATTTTTTATATTTCAAACACAAGGTGGTCTTTAATGGGAGATATGATTAAGCTCTTTTGTCTCATCAAATAATGTGTGTGAACATGACAAGCACTGACGCATTGTAGTCTCTTCCCCTTCACATTTAGAAAAGGTTCTAGGGTTCCCCCTTATGGCTGTGCCTTCTCCAGAAAGGAAATTACTCCTTTTGAGATTTGATGGCTGAGTACGTGAATAAAAACTTTATGAAAATGGTAGTATTTGTTGACTTTCATAATTTTTCAATTAAGTTTTGATGATAAAACTAAAAATACAAAAGGTAAAGAAAAGTCAAACTATTTTATTTGTGTATATTCTTGCTTTGGTGTAAGAAAGAAATACGAATTAGAAGACAAAATCATTAAATGCATGGGACCACCAAATTTAAACCAAGCATGTACCAGCTGTAATACAGTAAGCAAAGGAAGACTTCCAGACATCACAGTAAGATTTAAAGATGGAGAAATTCCAATAAGATTACTAGCGGGAAAGCAATAAGTGAGTTAAAAGACTAAGACATATTAACTATGATTTTCGGACATCTTGCTGGAGGAATAACAACCAAGTATTTAAAGATCATTCAAAATAGAAAAAATATCTAAAGAAGAAGATATGGTGCACATGGTCAAAGTTACAGAGAAACAACTAAAAGGAAAGCTTTCAAATAAAGATCTTTGACCAAATTTGAAGGAGAATGCAAATCTACAAGGAAATACTCAATAAAGGAAGTTACTAAAGGTTTGTAAGGAGAAAATAAAGAAGAAATAAATCATCGATATCAAATCCATTTGACAAAGGATTGAAGATTGGAAGGAAGATCAAAGATGGAAGCTACACAAATTATGGGATTATTCAAAGAGAAAACCATAAAGGAAGATGCAGAAAAATATAGAAGGTTTTCAAATCAAATCAAGAGTTTGAACAAGGAAACCATCAATGATTATCAAGGAAGAAAATCAGGTTGAAAGAATAATAACAAAGTCCAATACTTTCGAAGAAAAAAAAGGAAGGAGAAACAAATCTAGAAACTGCTATAGAAGGAAGAGAAAGTTCAAATCCTGTCAACCCCAACCATATTTTAAAGCTTTGAAATTTGATGGAGGAGCTTAAAAATCCCAAGATTGAAGGAGATAAATAACGTCTAGTTTTTGAAACTTATAAAAGAGAAGCATAAGTAAAAGAGGAGACATCCAAGTTATGCATAAAACTTGTAAGAAATATTTGCAGACTATTCTTCTTCTGGTTTTGATTTTTAGTTTGAGAGATTTTATAAAAAGCCAAAGAGAAAAAGTGAGCACAAAAGGTAAATTATTTACTCTTTAAAAGAGTCATCATTTTCATCTTAACTTTATGATTCGTTTATGGTTAGCAAATAAAAACCATTTATTGTTGTAGTTGGTGGTGAGTTTAGAAACCACTCTTAAAACCATTTGTTACTAGTAAACAAGTAAAACCAATTATGTAAGGAGTTGATTGATTAGTGAAAAAAAAATCTCTTGAAGTCAAGGAGACTGGACGTATATCTCACATTGAGACTAAATCATAATGATAAATTACTGTGTTTCTCCTTATCTCTTTATTGTTTTCTAAAATTTATTTTTGTATATGATATAAATTTTTTAGACACCTCAAAAGTTTTAAGGAACGTATTTAATATAATTTATATTTTGAATAATTTTTAAAAAATATAAAAAGAAATTAAATTTTGTATATTGTATCAGTTCACTTCTCTCCTCTTGATATTGATATTGTTTAACTTTAGTATTTGTTTATGAGGAATCTTGACTCTTGAGCATAGCACCCATATACAAACACCTTTTGCTGGTAATTGTGATAATGTTTTCCAAAACTTGCATGCAACTGCTTCAAGCTTTTTCATGTATCTACATTAGAAGCACATGATATGGAAAGGTCTTCGTCTAACAAAACTCTTCTACGCCAAATGCCAACAAAAGCAATATACTTTTAAACAAGAAGCTAAAATGCTGCCCACTCATAAATTAATAGCTGTGCATGTTAGTGTTTTTTTTTTTGTTGGGTTATAAGAGTATTATTCTCAAATTTTATCAGATACTTTTAATCTAGTGTATTTGAGAGAATAAAACTTTGTAAGAATTGGTCTTAGGATTTGAACTCATAATCAAAATATGAAACATATTTCTTTAATTACTAAGCTAATTTTTAAAATTACTTAAACTTAATTTATACTGAAATAAATTTTATAATTTTATATTGTTTATGACTTATTAATATTAAATTTTTTTGATAATCAGAATGAGAAAGAACAAAACGAAGGTCCATTAATATCAAATTTGTATACATTTTATACTTAAATATATGTAAGAAAGGTAAGATATCTATTAATTAAATAGTTGAAGGTTATTATCAGCCATGGTGAGGTTTGAAATTCAGCCTAAAGATTGGATTTTAGTTCAATCACTTAAACAATAGAAAACATATTCGCGATAAATACACAAATGTGGAGTTATTGGTTTTCAGCTGGGGTTATTCTGTAAGCGCATCAGAGCGGAGAAATGGGCGGTGCCGCAAGGTTCTTCGTCCTCCTCGCCACTCCCTTCCCTCTTCTCCACCACCGCACCTCTTCCCTTCTCCGTCTGTCTCGCCACCACAAGCTCCTCCTCTCACCCTCCCTTTCCTCCTTCTTCCACTCTCCCCGCCTTACCTGCTCTCCTTCCAACACTCCTCTTCTTCCATCTTGTCCACTGAAAGCCTCCCACCACCTTCACAATCAGGCCGCCTCCTCTGTCAGGACCGACTACTTTGGAGACTCTTCTTTAGCTCCCCATCATTCCCACCCGTGGCCTGAGTGGTCCAGATTTATTGAACATATATCTGCTTCTGGGTATTTCGATAAGCGGCCAGGATTCGATGCCTCCGGTGCCCAAGGAATTGCCGGAGAGGATGAGTTCGTGGCGGCTGTGGAATTGACCCAGTTTTTTCTTCGTGAAGCCAGAGCGTGCTTGGCGTTTGCTCGGGACAGACAAAACATTTTGAGGTTGGTTTCGAATCCGATGCCCTTTTGCTCTGCTTGGGCTTATTGAAATTTTGCGGAGTTCAGCCTTGTAGAAATAATTTTTACTATGCAAATATGGGGTTACTGACCAGGCTTTTCTCTTGTACCTGTTTTCAATGTGTATAATCGATATAGGCTACTTTCAAGGAGAGACATTGAGGTGGTAGTTGAACACGGCATGCCGTTTCTGTTCCAAAACGTTGAGGATTCTGTGAGAAAGATGAGATCTTTTATATCCAATAGTACCAGCAGTGTAAGTACTAAGTTTCCCTTCTCGCATCAAGTTATGGTTCAATCTGAGATACTGTACTTTTCTTTGTGCAACATGTATTTCACTGTAATAGAAGTTAATACTTTAGTGATATTTCATAACTCTGCAGCTTTTATAGACTATTTGAGTAGTGGTCTTCAGCCAAAACTTATGATAGTCCCTCACCCCCAACCTGCTTAGCCTTTGTTGGGTTAATTCCTTATATTTGCAGCAACATACTATATTGTCCTTGTAGTTTCTCCTTGTGTTTCCAAAAGGAGAAAAAATAGGGGAAAGAAAAGAGAGTAAATGTAAGAAGCTATGGCCAATTTATACCTTTATCAATTTATCTGAATTGACAAGTCTATTGTTAAGCATGGTAATTTGCCAATGTTAAGGTGGAGTAGTTCAGTGCTTATGTAGTTCTGATATGGGATTAAGGAAGCTCTAGCTGACTATTCTGAGTCCCAAACCTAATAATGAACTACTTCATCTTCTTCAATCTTTTATACGAATTAGTCATACTTCAAACTTTAATTAATGTTGATTCAACCATAAATGTGATAAACAAACCTTCCAATTGTAAGGCAGATTTCTTTCCTCGTAAGGAATGTAATAAAGTGGGGATTGCCTGAAATCCAGAACTTCTGTTCTTTTATCCAATACCTAGGTGCATCTTTTCAACTGAATACAATTTTTTTAAGAATATAATGTATAAGTATACATGTATTTTGACGATTGTATGGTGCATATCTTCTCTCATGTCTAGAATTTGGATTTTGACAATTGTATTGAATATGTTGCTAATCTATTTGTGCTCGATATGCTTTTCTATAGGTCTTGGATTCTGATAAAGCACATATGGTTGATTTGATGAAATTTATGTTGAGTTATGCAAGTATCCCATTGGTTTCTCCAGAAACGAACAATCTCCACAAC
>JASKGM010043881.1:0-21694 GCA_034509205.1 Ceratonia siliqua
CACATTTCTACCTAATTCATCAAGAATTGTTTATTATCTATTTAATATCATTTACATAGATAAATTAATTTTTTTTTCCTAAAAAAAGATATTGCACAAGAACTTATATTGGTGGTCATTACATACGCGCCCCAAAGTCATAAAACGATGACTTTTCACCGACCATCATGTTGTGACATGCATAAATCTTTCTTATTTTCCAATAACTCTTTTGATGTTTCTGAAATTATAATGTGAGTATAATATTACACTTATACTAACTTTTGTCTTAGTTTTTGAAATTATAATGAGAGTTTAATAACCATATCAAAAGAAAAAAAAAACCAAGTTTATCTTATTTAGTGAGAGTTTTCTCTCAGTTGTTAAGAAACAAATCGATAGAAAACATAATGTTAAGGTTCAAATGAAGTATTATATGACTATATCCATAAACGAGTTTGTGCAGATATCAAAAGTCACATTTGTTATCTAAGATTGAACAGAAGCCTGAAGAATAAATGGTAAAAAAGAGCAAGCAAGTTGAAATATTATAGGTGTATATACAAAGGCAAATAAGATTGAATACTCTTTGACAATTCTTATATATACATGGGAAATTTCATAAATAGTTAGAATGACAATCTCTTAATCTCATTTATTGTATTTTTTAGCTAAATTTAAAGTTTAATACAAAATTTTAAAATTTTGTGCTGACTAAGAATTAAGTATAAGTAATAATAAGAAGTTATTGTTACTATTGGTCATATACTGTTCCTGTTTTAAATATTATTCCATGATTTTATGTGCATAGATAACCAATTCATTTGAATGAAAAATATTTTAATTTAGACTTTAGATCCACCTTTTTCCAATCTATATAATCGATAATGTATTATACGATAATTACTCATAAAATAAAAATTTCTTCTTGTAAAAGATTAATTCATTCCATCATGGGAAACTTTTATGCAAATTTTGAGAAAACAAATTCAAATAGTGATAGATAATAAAGGGTTTGATGGTAAGTTTATCATTAAAATTTATATTTATTTTATAATTTTTTTTTTGTTAAAATGTCTGAATAAAATATTCTTTACGTTAAATTAAGTGGAGTTGAGTGTATATTTTTAAAAGGACATTCTAAGCTCATCCTAAGTATTGCTTCTAGGAGGAGCTTTTTTATTTTTAAAATTTAAAATTTAATTTTTTATAATTTTTATATAAAGAAATAAGCTAAAAGATTTTCAAAAAGAAAAATTAAAATTTTTTAAAATTTTCATAACACAATAATTCAAAAAATAAAATAGGAAAACCAAAAAAAGTAAAAAAAAATCTTTTATTTTTTAAAATCTTTTTAACTTATTTCTTAAAACAAATTATAAAAAAATAAAAAAAATAAATTTAAGAATTAAAAATATACTCTGTAGTATATAGGATAGGTGGAGCCATTTTTAAAATAGATGGGAAGGACATGTAATTAATGTATCTCTCAAGGGAGAAAAGATAATTTTACTCTTAATTATTTATTTGAAGATTAATAATTGTATTATTAACTAATAACATTTCAAAATATTAAATATAATTTTATGTATTTAATTTTTAAAAATATTATATATATAGGGGCTATTATGCTACAGTACCATTTCCATGTACCTCTCAACTTTTATGTTTTTACCTCTCACCAGATTTTTTGTTTTTTATTTTGTATTATTGTCACTATTTTTTATGTCTGGTAATTTTTTAAAATTTTTTAATTTTTTTTTTAAATTTCTTACTTGTTCTTTAAACAGTATTTTTAAATCGTACTTTTAGAACATTAACATTAAAATTTTCTACTATTAAAAGAAAAAGTAACAAAATTTCAAAAAAATTTAAAAATTACTAGACAAAAAAATAGCCAAATAATATAAAAAACTAAAAAAAGGTAGTGAGAGATAAAAATAAAAGAGTGCTATATAGGAACTACATAAGATACTGTAATACAACAAGATCATATATATATATATGTGTGTGTGTGTATAAAAACAAATTCAATAAAACAAGAAAGTTGGAACATGTATTGTACTCTAACAGTCAAATTGCCAAAATGCTAAAAGGCAAAATGTTACACAATACCACAATGTCTGGTATTGGACGGAACTGCCAATAAAAGAAAAAAAAAGTCAATCAACCTAACCTAATTTTCTCACTTGAGTAGTTCAGGGTAGTTCAGGCTAAGTCTGAATATCTAATATATCTAATGAATTTAAGTAATGAGACTTAAATATAAATTGATAATTTAAAAGGTATAACTTGAGTATCTAATACATTAAAGTGGGTAAGGTATATCAATAGACATACTTGACCCATACACATATTTACCTGTAAGTATTATTGTAAATCCTCATTGAAGCTTGTAGTATATCCTAATTTAAAAATGAAGTAACCTCTCCTCTCCCTAACCCAATACAATAATCATCCCTTGAAACCTTAGTGGTTGAAAATAATTAATTATAAAAAAATAACTAAATTAATTTTTATCTTTAAATAATAATAAAATACATTAAAATTAAAAAAATAAATTGAGACTAATAAAAAAAAGGGGTTGAAGGAGAAATAGAAAGGCCCACTGTTAGAATTATTTAATATATTTATATATATTTATGTATATTAAAAGAGACTAGTATAATTAAAATATGATTGTGACCATAATGGGATGGACAAAATTAATTAGCTTAAGGTCTATAAATGCACCTAATTTGTTTTTAACTAGCCCATTGTGTTAAATTCAATTGGTGTAATGAGATTCAATAATGTTCTCCAGTCATTTTTTTAAGAACAAAAATGATAGAGATATTTTTCTGGTAATATGTTGTGTTGGTAAGGTGCAATATTTGATATTCTTTTTGCTCCTTAAACCGACTTACAGGAATTTGCTAAAAGACTAAAAATAGGCTTTTGATCGACTTACTCCTTATATATATGCATTGAGCTAAAAAGGAAGAGTGTAAGCTGTGAGTCTTTGCAGAAGGAAGCATCCATTACACATTTAGCAAATCTCTTCTCTTCTCTGTGTAGCAAATTTTGGATCAAAATATGGCCGTTAATGAAGCTATGGGAGGTAACTCAAGATTTTTTCTTATATTTTGTCTTAAATAGAATGAGATGATTTGCACTTGTTTGATATTTGTTATCATCTGTAAGTGCAAGTAAAATCTTTTAGCAAATGATATCAGAGCTTGCTCATTTGATTTTAAGGGTTGAAGTTTATATATTTTTTGTTAAAGGAACATATTGGTGATTTACTGTTACTATATTATGTTATGGGTTTACGGTCAAATTTGGGTTTAATGTTTTAGTTCATTTTATGAACCAAATGAGATATAAAATGAAAATTTCATGATGAAAGCCTTCATTTGAACTGTTTTTGTTATGATTTATGCAAGATTTTGGCCCAAAAATCCATCTTTTATGAAGATGTGTTAACTTTGAATTTTGAGTTTTGTATGTTGTAATTTTTGGATAATTTTTTGGCCAAAATTTTGTTATGAATCCAAAGGAAATTGAAAAAGAAGCAAACTCGTCATTTTTGGGGTGAAAATGATGGTTGGAAGTGGGGGTTTTCAGTCGGACGGGTCGAAAACGAGTGGCCTGCCCGCTTGCTCCAACTCAAGGTTGAATATTCAATGACAAAATGACAAGTCATTTTTGGATGAGGGGAGAAGCTATTGGTGCCTTCAAACAACGTGTTGTTTAGGACCTGACCAAAACGATATGTCGTTTACCTAAGGGAAAAAAAACCCCCCATTTACTTATTTTCAATTTTCTAATTATTGCTTAAAGGAAATAGAATATTTATTTTTAAAAGGTTATTATGCCATATTCAAATATGTTTATGTTTAATTTACTATGGCGTGATTATGGTTCCAATTAACAATTGTGAATGCTTATATTTTTACCTATCATAAGATTAAGCATGTAAAATTGTAGAATGATAGAGAAATTTAATTTCTCAACTTAATACTAAGATCCATACGAGGTAATTAATTATCCTAATCGATAATTTTATTACTTGGTAGGATGCTTAGAATGGTGAAGAAAATATGTTAGAATATTATGAATCACACAATCATTTTTATCATGTCGATAGTAGATTGATGTATATGATTGTAATATCTAATATATTGTTCTTACCTACGAAAGAGTTTTATATAGCATAATGAACTCTAGCATACATGATGATGATTATTTTCTATCATGCATCATAGAAAATTGAAGGAAAGAGAAAAATTATTTGATTATGTTTTAACATGTGAAATGACTATTGATACTCTTGTATTTCTTTCAGTTTTAAGCAATGCTCGTGTTTCTGCCATCTTGATGCTGAATGGGACAAATAATAAACAATGGGTAGAATATTTTATAATGAATTTGACTATTATGAAACTGGATTTAGCCTTGAAAGTTGAACCATCGTCTGTCCCTACAGATGAAACATCTAAATTTGATATGAGATTTTATGAGGAATAGGAATATTCAAACAAATGTTGTTTGATGATTATGAGATATCATATGGATGAATCCATTCAAGATATCATTCCTAAGACTGAGTATGCAAAAGAATTTCTTGCTGCTATTGAGAAGAAGTATAAGAAATTCTCCAAAGATGAGAAAAATGAGTACTTGAATATGCTTCATTCTACCACTTATGATGGTATCAATGGAATAAGAAATCATATTGACAAACTGATGGGCTGTTATCATACGCTTAAAGATATTGGCATGGATCTTGATGAAGACTATATGGTCTGGCTAGTAATGGGAACTCTTCCATCCCAGTTTGATTCAATCAAATCTAGCTACAATGCTCAGAAAGAGCAATGGTTCATTGAAGAAATGCAGCTATTCTTGCAAAGGAAGAAGCTAATATAAAGAAAGGAAGAGTGAGGAGCATATCTATGTTAACTACCAATGTTAATAGCAAGTTAGCCAATAAATCCACTGATTAGAAAATAAAGTTTACTTCTGGTGCTTCCAGTGACCAAAAATCTTATAAGAAGAAAGCTGCAGATGCCAAGAAGAATGCACAGCATGTGGCCTCAACCTCTAGTGGTCGGTAGCATGAGGTATTTAAGGGCAAATGTAATTTCTGTAGCAGATTTGGGCATAAAAAGGCAAACTGCTGGAAATCTGCTGGAAATTCAAGGCTTTCTTAGAAAAGAAGGATAATTATCTTATGATGATTTGTCTTGAATTGAATGTAATTGATGTGCCCTTTGATTCTTGGTGGTTAGATACTGGTTCTGCTATTCATGTTACTAATTTGTCATAGGTGGTGATAAATAGAAGGAAGCCAAGTAATCTAGAGCCACATGTGTTTATAGGAGACGGTACAAAGGTCAAAGTTGAATTTTTTGGGACAGTTATACTATAGCTGGCAACTGGAAACTTTTTGGAAATACATGGTGTTGCTTATATACCAAAAATTAGAAGAAATTTAGTTTCTGTAGCTATTTTGGATAGACTTGGGTATACTTTTTGTTTTGGATATGGAAAGTTAAACTTGTACCGTGACTCTCTTCTAATAGGAAGTGGATCTTTATGTGGTAACTTATATAAACTTGATCTGAATGATATTTCTTCTTCCATTAATACTGTTGTTGGTTCTAAACGTTTGAAAATTGAAGAAAAATCCTCTATGTTGTGGCATAAAGGCTTAGGTCATATTTCTAGAGAAAGAATGGAAAGATTGGTGAAAGATGGTATTCTTCATGATATTGATTTTTTAGATTTCACCACATATGTTAATTGTGTTAAGGAAAAATTAACTGCCAAAGTTAGAAAGAGTAAAACTGAAAGAAGTAAAGACGTGTTAGAATTCATCTACACTGATATATATGGGTCATTTGCTCCTATCGCTATAGGTGGTTATAAATATTTTATTGCCTTCATTGATAATTTTTCTCGTTATGGTTATGTTGAGCTTATTCGTGAAAAATTAGAATATCTAGAAATTTAAAAAAAATTTTAAAACAAATGTAAAACTTTAAAAGGGGAAGAAAATTAAAGCAGTTAATTCTAACAGAGATGGTGAATATTATGGGCTATATAATGAGACTGGTAGAAATCCTGGACCTTTCGCAAGGTATTTAAGGAATGTGATATTGATGTCAAATATACGATGCCAGGAACGCCTAAACATAATAGGATTGCTAAAAGAAGAAATTGTACACTTTTTGACATGGTGAGAGTATGTTGATACACTCTTCTTTACCAAAATTCTTGTAGGGCTAGGCATTAAAAACTGCAGCTTATATTTTAAATCATGTGCCTAGTAAATATGTTCCAAAGACACCATTTGAATTATAAGCAAACAAGAAACCCAGTCTTCATCATTTTCATGTTTGGGGTTGCAGAGCATAAGTGAAACCCTATAATCCTCAATTAAGGAAACTTGATCCAAAAACATTAATTGGGTATTTCGTTAGTTATTGCGTTGGGTCAAGAGGATCCAGATTTTATTGTCCATCTCATACCAATAAAGTCATATAATCATATCGAGCTATTTATTTTGAAGATGAGACTAGCTCAAGTCAGGCGACAAGAAAAATTGTGTTTAAAGAAGAATGTATTATTATTCCTATGCCTATTGCTTATGCTTCAATAGTAAGACTAATAACTGAACAAATTTTAGCAGAAGCTAATGATGAATTTAATATTCAAGTTTATGAAGAAAATTTAAATGCTAATAATAATGAAGTAATTTTGAGAAGATCACAGAGAGTTTGTAGACCAGCTATTTTTGATGACTATGTGGTTTATTTACAGGAACATGAGTTTGATATTAGTGATATTGCTTATCTGGTTACCTATCGGCAAGCCATTGATAGTCCTTAATTAATATTATGGTTGAATGCCATGTAAGATGAGATAAATTCTACCATGTAAGATGAGATAAATTCTATGTTTCAAAATGAGGTGTGAGATTGGGTTGAATTACCTGAAGGTTGCAGGCCTATTGGGTGTAAATGGGTTTCTAAAACCAAACGTGACTCCAAAGGTAAAATTGAAAAATATAAAGCATGACTTGTGGCTAACGGTTATAATCAAAAGGAAGGAATCGATTATAAATAAAATTTTTTACCAATTTCCACCAAAGATTCTCTCTGGATTATTATTGCTATAGTGGCTCATTTTAATCTAGAACTTCATCAAATGGATATAAGGACGACTTTTCTTAATGGTGATTTGATTGAAGATGTTTATGTAGATCACCCAGTTGGCTTTGAAATGACTGGTAAGAAACACATGGTTTGCAAACTTAAGTAATCTATTTATGGGTTAAGGCAAGCATCTAGACAATGGTATCTTAAATTTAACACAATGGTTACAGGCAATGGCTTTAAGAAGAATGTTGTTGATCAATGTATATATATGAAGGTCAGTGGGAGCAGTTTTATAATCCTTGTTTTGTATGTTGATGATGCTCTACTCGTATCTAATGATACTGATCTTTTGAATAAGACAAAACAGTTATTTTTGAATTACTTTGATATGAAGGATCTTGGAGAAGAATTTTTGTTCTTGGCATACAGATTTTTCATGATAGACATAATGGAATTCTTCGATTGTCAAAAAAGACTTACATTGATCATATTTTAAAAAGATTCAATATGCAATCTTGTTCTCTTGGAAAGGCACTAATTGTTAAAGGTAATAGACTTTCAAAGGCACAGTGTCCAAAAAATGATAAAGAGAGATATTAAATGAATGTTGTCCCATATGCATCTACTGTTGGTAGCCTCATGTATGCTCAAGTATGCACCCACCCTAATATAGCTTTGCTATAGGTGTGTTGGATAGATACTTGAGTGATCCTGGACTATGCCTCTGGCAAGCGACTAAGAAAGTCATAAGGTATCTTCAGGGTACCAAGGATCATATGCTAACTTATCAGTGATCCAACACACTTGAAATACTTGGATTTACAGATGTTTATTATGGAGGATGTGTTGATGATAAAAGATCTACTTCTGGATACATTTTTATGATGGCTGGTGGAGTTGTTTCATGGAAAAGTGTTAAACAGACACTAACAGCGTCTTCTACGATGGAGGTAGAATATATAGCGTGTTATTAGAGCTGGAAAAAGGGCTGGGCCGACCCATCCTAATGCCAGCCCAATCCTTAGTCCTATTCATGTTCATAACAAGCAAAATTTAGCAATTACCAAACTTCCACAGCATAGTCAATGATTTATGTGTTTTATCACTATACCAATTACCAAAGTGCTTTCTAATGGTGAGGAAGAGAGCAAAACAACATGACATGCACAGTTAATACAATTATACAAATCACAACAATGGCAAAAAAATACAAAAAATAACAATTCAAATTTATGGTACAAAAGAAGACATCAAAGTTGAGGAAGAGAGTAAAACAACATGAAATGCACAGCTAATACAAATCACAACAATTGCCAAAATCCAGTGGCTAATAATAGTGAATACCACAAAATTCAATGGCTAATATCAAAGCCTATATATGATATTGCCATATATATAGAAGCATTAATATCAATAATAAAAAACACTGTTTGAATTAAGAACACATCAAAGTCTAAACAAAGAAAGGCCAGTAGACTACATACTCATCATTCATCATCAAGAAATATTTGAATCTTCCTTGGACAACCGAATATCCTCTATATTATGGGCATTTGCAATTCATAATAAAAGAGAAGTCAAAAACTAAATTTATTCCAATTTGCAAGTTAGAAACAAAGAAAGCTACTATTGTACTAATGTAGGGAATATAATTACCAGAAAGTCCGATTTCTTTGAAACCATGTACCCAATTACAAGTGCAAATGAGGGCTTGCACAGTTTCAGGGAGTAAACAACTTCTATACTTGTGCAAGACACGACCACCTATACTAAATGAAGATTCTGAAGCTACCGTTGCGATCGAACAGCTTAAGATATCACAAGCCATGAGTACAAGATTAGGGAATCGATGTTTATGCATCTTCCAATATTGGAGAACATCAATCTCCTTTGCAACAACGCATGGTTCATCCAAGTATATATCAAGTTCAGATTTGTCATTGGTTGTAGTAGTTTGTATTATTTTTTGATGAAACACCTAAATTTTTCAAGCATATAAACAAAATAAAAAATAAATTAGATACTTCATACTTAAATAGAAAAAAAAATATTAATATGATGCATAATAAATATTACTCAAATGGTCAAACTTACATCAATTAAAATTGTCCTTGACCTTGATGATGATGAGTTTGTTCCACTCATTGAGCCATGCTGATAATGAATTTGAGCACTCATTGTCATTGATGAGCTAGGCTTATATGAACATTGTGAAGCATTTGAGCCTGATGTCCCATTCTTTAATATTCAGCAAAGATGGTATACAAAGCATTCTTCACCCTATTCACATTCTCCTTATATTCAAGTGGATAAAGCACATTATAACAATATTTTAAGAACTCCAACTTTGTGCCGGGGTTAAGAACACATCCAAGTGCAAGAGTAACACTGTACTCACTCCAATACTTATCAAGTGCAAGAATAACACTGTACTCATTCCAATACTTATCAAGTGCAAGAGTAACACTTGCATCCTTACTGCACTATCTTTGATTACTTCATCTTCATTGTTCAAACTTTCCTTCAATTGCATTTCTGTAGTATAAACCTCCATGAAATACAAGTTAAATATAGGGTAAGATGATCCAGATATTAATTTGGTAATTTCATAAAATGGAGCTAAGAAAGCATACATCTTTTCCGCTCTTTCCTTCTCGTCATTAGAAAGGTCAAGCTTGTAATTACTATCATTATGTGTCAAACTAGTAAAAGCACACCTATATTTAATAGTACTTTCAAGCATCATTTAAGTAGCATTCCATCTAGTTGATACATCCAACCTTAAGAAACCACCAACATCATCTAAGTATACTTCTTCAACACATTTTTGAAATTGCTTCAACCTCTTTTCTGAAGCCCTCACATATTTAACACTTTCTCTAATTTTATATAAAGCTTCACCCACCACTTTCAACCCTTCTTAAACTATTAGATTCAAAATATGCGCATAACATCTAATGTGAAAAAATTGACCTCCACATAACAAGCCATCTTGCAAATTAAGTATTTCTTTCAAAATACTTTGCATGCTATCATTGGAAGAGGCATTATCCAATGGAAGGGAAAATATTTTTGTATCTATCCCTAATCATTTAGGACTTCAAATAATTTTCTTGATAATTCAAGCCCTGTATGTGGAGGTTTCAACTCACAAAAAGCAAGCAATTTACTGTTTAACTTCCATTTATCATCAACAAAATGAGTAGCTATAGTCATATAATCCTGAGTAGTTATAGCAGTCCAAACATTATAAGTTAAACAAACTTTACTAGGAATATTAGCTAGCATGGCCTTTAGCTTCTCCTTTTCATTTAACTACACATTCCAACAATCAGCCTTGGCAGTGTTTCTACAAATAGGTTTAAAATCAAGATTCAAGACTTTATTCATCGCCCAAACCCCTTCATACTCAGTAAAGCTAAATGGAAAATCATGCATTATAATACATCTAGAAAGTGCATCTCGATAATCCTTTTGGTCAAATTTCCTAGGCCTTAACATACCAGCATGATCAACTAACATGGCACCCACATCATGAAATTTAGGAATCATTTGGCACTTTGGAATATGCCGTCTTAAATGAGTAGTCGCCCTCGTTATTGCACAACTATATTCTTTACCACAAGCCTTACATTTACATTTTTCTTTTCCATTTACTATACCAATCTTTTTAAAATAATTCCAAACATTATATGCATTAGGTTGGGGTTTTTTAACATCTTTATTTTAAACATCATCCTTAGTAGAAGTTCTTTTACTAGTGCTAGTAACACCAATGGTAGTACTAGTACTCTTAGTCTGATTGGCAATAGTACAGGCAATACTCTTATCAACATCATCAGGAGGAGTTTCTAACATTTCTGATTCATCATTCATAGAATCAGAATTGACTTCAAAACCCATAACTTCAATACAAAGTACAAGGTTCAACCTGAATTCATTACAAACCAAACTTAATCTTAACAGATTCATTTTTGTGCTAAAAAAATCTCTATTTTGTGGTTTACAAAAAATCGGGGTTTTCATTTTTCACCCTAACTAGTAATTAGCTTCATTTATAGTGTAAACCATAAAAATGAAAACCTTCATTTTTTGTAAACCACAAAAATGAAAAATGGAGGTTTTTAACTTTTTGTAAGCCACTAAAGAGTAAAGAAGAGCTTATGGTGAGGCTACGCATGACAGCAGTGTTGGAGACTTCGGCGGGAGGCGACGGTGACAGAGAAAAATGACAGCGACAGCGGCGGTCAAAGTCATGAACGACAACGGCTGGTGCTGAAAACAGAGGACCTGAGGAGCATGACTGCGTGCTCGATTGCTTTGAGTGCTCTTTAAATTTTCAATTGCAACTAAAACTGTGAAACTGCATATGGCTGAAAGCAAAGACTCAAAAAGTAAAGGTTAAGAAACATACCCTCCAAAACAGTGCCGTTTTGAAGGGAACCAAATCCAAATTTTTTTAGTTGGCTTGACGGGTTGGTCAGGCCAACCCAAACTGGCCCGATTCAAGCCACCAGCCTGATCGGGCTAGGCTAATTAGGCTTAAATCTTTTCAGGCCAATTATCCTAAGGCCTAGCCCTATTATTTTTCAGGCTATTTCGAGTTCACCCATTGGGCTGGGCCCATTTTGTCAACTCTACGTGTTATAAGGCTACTTGTCATACAATGTGACTGTGAAATTTTATTTCAGTATTGGGAGTTGTAAACTCTATTTCGAGGCTGCTGAAATTGTATTGTGATAACTCCGCAGCTGTATCTTTCTCTAAGAACACTAGGAGCACTTCTTATTCTAAACACATTGATATCAAGTTCTATTTTGTTAAAGAGAAAATTGCAGTCTCTCATCGCTATTGAATACACGCCTACTGCCAGCATGTTGGCAAACCCACTTACAAAAGGCTTACCCATATGTGTGTTTCAAGAGCATGTATCCCGCATGGGATTGTTGGAAGCCTAAATTCATTAAATCAGTGGGAGTTATGCCATTCTGTATTATAAATCAGTGGGAGGATTGTCCATACTTTCTTTATAATTTTTACGCATAACATGATCGTCACTTTAATTATGATTTTATTGTTTGATAAAGTGACAGGTTGGCAGAAGACTTCATGGTAGATCTTGGCATTGATGTTGTTATGCATAGTAAGTAATATGTAATATCATCATGTTTTGTAACTGGACCTGATTGTATATAATATTTATATCATGTCGATAAAGTAAAACATGGCTATGTGTGAAGTCCAATATGATATATAATATTTTAATTATACTGTTTAAGTGGGAGAATGTTAAAATTATTTCATATATTTATATATATATTTATGTATATTTAAATGGACTAGTATAATTAAAATAAGATTGTGACTATAATGGGATGGACAAAATTAATTAGCTTAAAGTCCATGGATGCACCTAATATGTTTTTAACCAGCCATTGGGTTAAATTCAATTGGTGTAATGAAACTCAATATTGTTCTCCAGTCATTTTTTTTAAAAACAAAAATGATGGAGATATTTTCCTGATAATATGTTGTATTTGTAAGGTGCAATATTTGATATTCTTTTTGCTCCTTAAATCGACTTACAAAATTTGCTGGAAGACTAAATATAAGCTTATGACCGACTTACTCCTTATATATATATGCATTGAGCTGAAAAGGAAGGGTGTAAGCTATGAGTCTGCAGAAGGAAGCATCCATTACACTTTTAGCATATCTCTTCTCTTCTCTGTGCAGCAAACTTTGGATCAAAATATGGCAGTTAATAAAAGTATGGGAGGTAACTCAAAATTCTTTCTTATATTTTGCCTTAAATAAAATGAGATGATTTGCACTTGTTTAATATTTATTATCATCTGCAAGTGCAAGTAAAATCTTTTAGCACCCACCACTTAACAAGTAATAGTTTAAACTAGTAATATTAAAATTATCTAACTTAAAAAAAAATGCGCTTATTGTCCGCCACCCAACATAACAGTTGCTCATTGATTGTGGAAAAATAAGAAAAACATTTTAAGTATGTCATAGGATATGGGCTTCTTGTTTATTTAAAAAAAGAAAATTAAAAATGTGTTTGGGGAAGCAAGTTTGTCAATATTTGACGGTGGTGTAATTTTTTATTTTAATGTTATTTAATAGATTTTTTTAAATGATAATGAGATTTATGAGATTCCTACAAAAGAAGAAGAAGTGATAGTTGGCCCACCTTATGAATTTGAACGGAAAAAGTTTAATTTGGTCAACTTAAATTTATATGGAACCACTTTAATAATTTATTAGTTTCTACTAACGTGTACAGCATTTTATTTTTTAAACAAAAATTTAATTATTTAAAATTTTAAATATTTATGATCTCTCAAAAAAATATAATATAAAAATAATATTAACTAATTACCGATTATCCAAAGAAAAAAAATTAAAAAAATAATATATGAATGATAATAACAAATTTAGTTTAATAGTCTAACTCTCAAACACATATATTAATATAAATTAATATCTTAACATGACTTAACATACATATTACTAAAAAAATATAAAACTTTAACTGTTTACACCTGGTTGTGTTTTTAAAAAAGAGAAAAAATTAAAAATTAAAAGTTTAATAATTTATTATTCTTTAAAAAGGTAAATTTAAAAAAATAATAATAAATTTAGTTTGATAATTTAATTCTCAATAAATAAATAAATATGTATATATAAATATAAATATAAATATAAATTTTATAAATAAAAAGTATTATTTTATATTAATTATGTTTTAAAAGTTGTGTATTTTATTAATTTTTTAAATGATAAAAGTAACTTCTACTTCCAAAGGAGATTTTTTGAGGTGACACATGAGAATCGTGGAGATAGTTGTAAAAGGACTCAAGTCACATGATAATCATATTATTGGCGTGAATCATACTATTTCTGTCTTTTTCTCCCTTCCTTTATGCTTCTAGAATCGGCTTCACAAAATGATCAAATTCAATGTTTTGCCTTCTTTCTTTCTTTTCTAATTCAATACCATCACTTGTACTTGAAGTTTGCGAATCATTTTCTAATTTTTATTGATTTTTCAATTTGGTTTAGCTCCTCAACCTTCAATGTTTTCTTTTCTTTTCTTTTTTATTATTATTTTCTTTCATTTTCTCTAATAAACTTTTTTTAAGGGAAAAAAAGATATTTTAATATTTCTTAAATTTACCATTAAATATGTGAAACTATCTTTCTCATTCTTAATTTATACATGCACCAATCTTTCTTTTATTTTTTTAAATATAAAATTTATTCAAAAATGAAGTTCAACAACACTGACTATAATCATAAAATTTTAAATCTAATAATACAAATGAACATAATAATTTTTTTTGGTATGCTAAAGAACAAATACAAGTTCTATTGATGTCATTATTTGTGCTACAATAAGATAATAATGTCTATTCACTTAATATATCAGACCTAATAGTTATTTTAATAATATAAGATTATTAGATCATAAAAAAATGACTTGAAAAACCTCAATTAAATAAAAAATAAATAAACTACAACAAAAATAGTGGGATTACCAAACTCTTCAATCTATTACGAAAGATAAAAGAAAATTCAATATACCAAAAAAAGTAGATTGAGAAACTGTAACCAAATCTTCCTCAAATGAAATTTTTTTAATAATTTATTATAAAAAATATAAAATAATAAAAGAAAAAGGGAGAGAGGGGCTGCCCCCAACTATTTGACGTGAGGGAGAAAAACAGTCAACTACGAAAGAATAAAATAGTAAAAAAAAGCACTAAATATACTATCATTTTTTTTAAATGGTGTTTAACATAACCATTAAAAAACATTACAGACCAGTTAAAGGTTGATTAAATAACTGAAATATATCCTTAATTAATTTATCTATATAATAAGTACAAAGAAACTAATTATAATTTTTAATTTTTAAGGCCAGAGGATATTGCTATCCTAAAAAAATTAACCATTTCTCTTCTTATTTTTAAGGAATAATGGAATAAAATTTAAGAAATAAATTAATTTTAATTCGCTAGTTATATATAATTTCTAATGGCTTAAACATTAAAATAATCATTAATTCAATAGAGATAGTTATTTACAATTGATTGATTTGATTATGACCGAATTACGGTTATATCAGTAATAAAAAATATATTTGTTATATTATTAATATTATAATTTAATAATTTAATAACTTAATATAAAAATAATCAAGTAATACTTATTAATATATATATATATATATGTATATATATATATGATATGATATAATTAAATTACTAAAATATACATAAATTAACTTTAAAATAATAAAAACATATATTATATTTATTTCTTTTAAAGATAATTAAAAAAATATTATTTTAAATTAAAAAATATATACAAAAATAGTGCCAAATGATGTTATTTTAATAAAATAAATTAAAATAAGCGAAAAAATAAATTATTTGAACTGGTGGGTTCACCAGTTTTTGGTCAATTTTAATAGGTTTTTGATATTTAAACTAGTTCATTAAATTTTTGCCAACTGATTTTGAAGATCTGTATTTTTCAACGATAATAATATTCTTAAAACATTACTCGTGTACCTTTTTGGGAAATTGAGAGCGAAATTGTACATATTTTTTATTTAAAAATAATTATTTTGAGTTCTAAATATTGTTAATAAAGAGTAGTTTTATGCATTAAAATATCAAATTTAACTTTTTTACTATTTATAATTTTTAATTTAAAAAATAAATAATCGTTTATTTTTAAAACATAAAAGAACTTATATATATATTATTAAAATAGAGAAAACATGCGTATATTTAATGTTAAATTCAAGAAATTTTAAAGAATTTCACTCTTCAAAAAAAATGGTATGGACATTAAAAAAAAGAGTTTTTTTTAATTAAAATTAAGTTATTCAATTATTTGTGTAAACATTGAATTCTATATTTTTTTAATCTTGGAAAAGGTATTATTAATTAATATTTATGTTCTTTGATCGATAACATGACGTGGCATAACTTACTAAACAAGAAATGAAATCTTGGAAAAGGTATTATTAATTAATATTTCTGATTGATAATATGACGTGGCATAACTTGACCATTATTGCTTGGCAACATTAGGCATTAGCTCAAAATGAGTTTCTAAAGGAAAATGTGGTTAAAGTAAACTAGCTCACGTTACACATAAAATATGATTAAATTAAGTTAACTCATTTTACACGGATTTGAATTTTCTTAATTCTTAAAAAACTTGATAGTGTGAATTTTAAAATGAAAAAATATGCAATATATGAAAAAAAAATTATTTGTATGATAAAAATATTATTAGATCAGCTTCTACTTCAATTTAGACTAAATTTCAACATTAATCTTGTACATTCAATGAATAATTTCTCTAAATATTAGTCTCAAAATTTAAAATTCAAGATAAAAAACATACCTCGCTAGCCCTTAGGGTCGTATAAATAAAAGTTTAACACATTAAAATTTGAAATTTATAAATGATATGATGGATTTACACATTGTATTTTATTTTAAAAATTGACATTGTATTTCTTTTTATTGTTTGAGAAAATAAAGATAATCAAAATTCTATGTGTACAACCAATGATCTGTAAGTGAAATTAGAGTTGTCTCATGAACTGAATACACCTAATCAGAATCAAATAAATTACAAAAAAATAGCATAGACAAAATTTAAATAAACTTATTTAATTATTTGTCAATAGATTTTCAATTAATGAATGACACATAATAATCTTTTTTAATTAATTTGACTATATTTAATAATATTTATTAATGTAGGTATCATTAATTTATTGTTGAACCTCACCATAAACACCTAAAAAGTTTATCTAAATTTTGTTTATCTCAAATTGCTCGCATATATAGTAAATTAAAATTTAATCTTTATCGTAGGTGCTAATGAGTTATGACTTAATAATATTAAAGTCGTTTTTAAAATTTAATTTTGTGAGTTAATCTAAGTGAAAATCAATTAAACCAACAAATTTTGTTGTACGTAACATTTTATGGAAATGTAAGTTTATTTTAATTTAATATGAAAATGTAAATTAAAATTTGATAGAATGAAAAAAAAAAACTAATAGTCAATTGATGGTTTTAGATAAAATAATGATGAGATTGTGATCGAAGCTATTCATCCCAGAAAAAAAGAGCTAAATTGTTTTCGCCATACTTAAATTTGTATTAGGGTCGCATTCCCATTTGTAGTTTGGACGTCTCTCCAATGCCAAATAATAAAAAATTGAAACATATTGAATACGACTTGACGTATTCGTCTGTTGTACGACACCCAGGCGCAGTCTCGTGCACCACGAGGCCTTCTTAAATCTTAATTTATAACCCTTTTCGTTTTGTTCGGGAATCAATACGACGATAAAAAAAACAAATTAATGATGGACGACAAGTATTACCTCACGTGATATATTCTTTCTCCTTATTTTAAAAATTAAAAAATAACGGATAAATTATAAATTAGTATTTTGGCCAAAAATCAATTTGTTTTAGTGTCATTTTTAAGTGTTTTATTCAAGTTTAACATTCATGATTTATTTCTTTATCACTTAATTATTTAGTGGTTTATTTTGACCTAACTTTAATAAAAATAAACACCTATAATATTTTTAATTAAAATTTTTTTAAATTTTATAATATTTTAGGTTATTGTCAAATGAAGCTAACATTTGTAATTTGTAACAATAAAATTGATTGTCATTTAAGGTTTAAGTGATTATTTTATTAAAATTTAGATAAAACATATAAGGGTGATTAAGTGACAAAAATTTTAAATGATATATTTTAAATCACAAAAAGAAAAAACTATTTTTTCTATAATCAAAATATATGGATATTTCATTTCTATTTAGCTAACATTGTTATTAATTACTAAATTATAAGATATGATATCCACATAATTTCTATTCATTAATTGATTTAGCTTATTAATTTTTTATCCAATTTAAATATTATTAATATTATTACAATTTTATATTTACTAGTTAGTGGGTAATATAAGAAACAATCATGGGAAAAGTTAGTGCCCTGTTTGGAAGGAAGTTAAAAATTTTTTTTTATTTTTTTGTTGTGAGAATAAAAAAATTCGTTTGGGTGACTATTTTTATCAGTTGTTTTTAAAAATTGTTTCCGTAAAACAGTAATTAGAAAATAAAAAAAATAATTTTTTTTGTGTTTTGACTTGTTTTCTTTATCTTTTTTTTAAAAAACATAAAAAATAATTAATGAAAAATATTTTCACCCAAACAAGTTTTTTATTTTTTTTTCTATAAAACTATTTTTTTAGAATTGTTTTCAAAAATTATTTTTAAAAACAATAAAACAAAAACCGTTCCAAACAGCTCCTAAGCTATCGTTAGCTTAGCTTTCATAATTATTTTTATATTTGTTATATATTTGTTATATTTTTATTTTTTAATATTAATGAATTATTATTTATGTCATATATTTTTTAATAAATCTTTTAAAATATTTTTATATTTTTTAAAAATTTTTATACTTATGAATGAATTGTGTCAAAAAATTTATGGATAAATGTATAAAAAAATTCTTAAAAATATTTAAAAATATAATAAAAAATTCTTAAAAAATTATATGACCTAGATAATAATTAATTAATATTAAAAAATAAAAATATAAAATATAAAATTTAGTTGCCGAAAAAATATGATGGGCTCCACCATAACATCCCCTACAATCATTAAATCATGCAAAAATTTAAAAATTTAATTAGGGATGAATTTCCCAATAATGAATCTTTCCGCCTTTTTGTTATTTTGTCAAATACGAGTAATCAAATTATTGTTCAAAAATCTATTTCGATTGTCTTGTTAGGCCAAATGAAGAAATTATTATTTATTTGATATTAAATTATTCATAAATCTACATAACACTGCATCATTGAAATTAGGAATTTCAAATTGATTTGAAAAAAAAAAGGTGTTAGTTTTTTGAAGTTAAGGTTGTGTGCAAAGTTTTTTTTTTTTTTGAGTCTCTTAGTTTTAGCAAAAAATTTATATGCTTTTAATTAAATGAAAAAAAGAATTAATTAAGATTTGTGTAAATTAGCTCAAATACTAATTAGAATTTAAAAAAAAAACAAAAAAGGAACTTCTTAGAACTAAGACCGATTGAGTAAAGAAATATTGATGAGATATACCTTAAATGCTTTCCTCACTCAAATAATATTTGAGTTGTCTTCAGATTAAGAACTATGAATTTAAATTTTAGGGCTTGTTTGGGAGGATGAAGTGGGATAAAAAAAAAAAACTCAAATTATTATTTGGACGTGCTTTCATTAATGGAGTTGGGTGGGTAAGATTGGGTTTCCAACACCTCTTAATCCACTTCACACCTTAATTTTCAAACTCTTAAATTGAAAGAAATTTTTTAGTAATATCTTAATATTAAAAAATTAAATATTATTATCATAACAATTTTGACACAATTTCTTTTTAAATTTTAACAACTAATCTAATTATAATTAAAAATAGATTATATGACAAAATATAAATAATAATAATACTATATTACAATAATATTAGAAATATCTTTTTGAATTAGAGAGTTTAGGATAGGTTATGTTATTATTATTAATTTAATTCATTATCATTTTATTATTATTATACATTAAAATAAATCATATATAAGAATAATTTTTTTTAAAAAAAATCAATCCACACGCTTAATAATCTCGGTAAATATGTAAAAGTCAACCTCTCTTCACACTATTATATCTCAGCACACTTTTAATGACCACTCTCTCCCACTATGCTCTAAACTCCCAAACAAGCCTTTAGTTTGACTCAAATGAATCAATTTTTTTCATCTCATTTAGCGTATAGGCTGATTAGACCCCCACATCACTGCAATATTAAAAAATTATTTTTATGAAAAAAGATATATTTTTTTATTAATTATTCCCATCTTAACAGGACTCCAAATCCCGTGCCTTTCCAGTACAAAAATGGGAAGAAAAAGACAATATAATCTGAGGGTATCCACAAATGTGTGGCAGGGACACCTTTGTTTCTTCCTTCTTCTTTTTCCCATAACTGCATCATTTGCTTTCCATGTCGGCCCTCATATTCATTTTATATTTTGGCATAACATTTTTTAATATAAATTTAGAAGATTAATTTGAGAAACATGTTATATTTGAAGGAATAAATTATTAATTTAATAAAATAATAAAAAAAATAAACAGAGCCTAAATGAAAAAAATTCCATCACGTCAACATTCAAGAAAATAAAATGATCAAAATCCAACTTTTGTTATTAAATCTTTGAGTGAATTGACGTTTTATTCTTTCATATATATATATATATATATATAGAGAAAATGTATCTTATGAGAGGGGTGATTTATTATGTGAGGTACGAGAAATAATTAATGACCGTTAGATCATAAGTCAATGACTCAAATTATTCACTAAAAATCACGTGCCTCGCATGTGATCACTTATTAAAAATATATGTGTCACTCACATGATTTTTAATGAGCAATCTGAGTCATTGATTTCTGATCCAATGGCCATTAATTACTTTTCTCACATCTCATAATAAATTACCCATCTCATAAGATACATTTCCTATATATATATTCTTAAAATAATTTTTTATTTTTAACATATATCAAAATAATTATATATTTTTATTTTCGTTATCAAAATAATTTCGTTATTATTTTGTTTAATAGAAATATTGAGTGAACGAGGAAAAGGTAAGAACAAGTAAGATCTACCTCAATATTTTTGTTAAACAAACTAATAGATCGATTGTTTTAATTATACAAGTCAAAATGTAAGACATTTTAAAAGTGAATGACTATCTTAAGAAAGAGTATAAATTTGAAGGATTAATATATTACTCTCTAAATCTTTTTAATTTCCTATGATTTGTAAAATTAGAAGAAATGTATGATTTGAAGACATTCTATTAGGAGACAGGAAGAATTTTAAATGGGTTTGACTGTAATACATGAATAGTACGTAATATAATATTTTATCACATTAATCAATTAGAAGAATATTATTATATAATTCTTAATAAAGAAACTCATTCAAACTTTCTTCCAACCCTATTTGCGTGCAGCCTTTGTTTGATTAAAAGTCAAGTCTTTAATAATGTGTGCAAGTCTTATACATATCAAACTCAATATATATATATTTTAAAAAAAAAGTATAACTATTTGTTTTGAATCCTCAATTTTTTTTTAATCTCCAAAATCCTACTTTTCATTATTATTATATATATATATATAATTAATTCTATTTAAGTATATTTATTAAAACATTAATGATGACTTATAGAATTTAAGCTTAAATAAATAAATTTTTATTTTTTTAATATTGCAATAATTTCAGTTAAATTCAATATTCTTAATTTAAATAATATTACATTTTATATTTTAATAAGTTTAAACTAAGTTGTTAAATAGTATTTCCTAACTAATTCCTAGGGGTGTGCAATTGGGTCGGTTAACCGACCAAACCGACCAAACCGAACCGAACCGAAGAAAAAATTAACCAAACC
>JASKGM010043892.1:0-21693 GCA_034509205.1 Ceratonia siliqua
ATATATATATATATATATATTATCACAAGAGAAGTATGAACTACTTCATCATTTACCAAAATGTTTCCATCTTGATTTTCCTCTAAATTCTATCATGGTATCAGAGCCTTATAGGTTTGCCATAGAGAATATGGTTCTGGTTCTTCGTCCGTTATCAATGGAGGGTTCAAGGCCCATTTGGTTACATTTTTGCGTCCTTTAGCTATCAAACTGTATTAGAATAACTATCTCTTGTGGCAGCAACATATATTGGCAGTAGTTCGTGGCCATGATTATATTCCTTTCTTGAAGAACCTCGAATGATACCAGCGAGGTTCAATTCGACAGAAGACAAAGAAAGAGGCAAATTCAATCTTGAGTTCAGAGATTGGGAAAGGCAAGATTAATTGCTTGTATCTTATAACTGTTGTCCTCAATGAATAAGAGCTTGCTAACAAGGATGGTAGGTTGTGTTCACGCATATGAGATTTTGGAAAAGATTGAGACATTCTTTGATTCACAAGCAAGAGAAAAGATCAAGCAATTCAAGTTGTAGCTTAGTAACATCAACAAAGGAACAATGACAATCAATGAGTATCTTATGAAGATTAAGCACTGTGTAGACACCTTAGCATCAATTGGTAGTCCAGTTACTCATAGTGATCACATAGAAGCCATTCTAGATGGCTTGATAGGGGAATATGAGTCAGTTGTCACAATAATGTACTATAGAGGTGACACTTACACTGTGGAGGAGCTTGAATCCTTGCTCCTCACTCGTGGGAGTAGACTTGAGAAAAACAAGAATGTAAATATAATCTCTGTCAATCTTGCCACAACACAACTGCATGGAAAAAAGGATCAAGAAAAGAATTATGGTCAGAACATATCCTTTCAAAGCAATACAAGAGGAGGTGCTCAGACTAATGGCTACAAAAAACAGTAATGGAAGAAATGGTAGCAGAGGCAGAGGGAGAGGAAGGCAGAACAACAGGCCTCAATGCCAAGTCTATGGCAAGATAGGTTACATGGCCTACTATTGCTATCACAGATACAGCTATGAGTTCTAAGGACCACCTGAATGGCAACCACACTAGTAACAATCCTCAAGAAACTCTACCAGGCCAACAACATACATGTCCTCTGTGACTGGTCCTAATTCAGTGGTAGGATCAAATACCTTAGCAAGCCAGGAATGATATCCTAACTTAGGAGCCACTCACTATGTCACATCAGATGTGAGTAACCTGGTGTATAAAGCAAGCTATAATGGTTTAGACAAACATTAGAAGGGAAATGGTGTATATTTGACTATTAGACATATTGGTAATTCTTTCTTGAAATCTGCCCATAACTCAATTGCTCTTTGATTACGCCCAAAGCACAACGTGGTTATTGAAATATAGATTAGGGTGCAATTCCACAAGGAGACATCAAAAATGCTAAAAGAACCACTAAATTAAAAATTTCAAATAGAAAACTAAAAACTGAATGTTCTTTTAAAAAGAATGAATTGTTCAACCGAAAATTTAGATAGTAAAGCTACAAGATTTCCTCAATTAAACTAGATCATTCAACACACACATGATTTGTTCTATAACTCAATCAGAGATAATCACACTAGCTCCTTTAATTAGAAAAAATGTCATCCAAACCAATATAAATTTATTTGTAATTCTAAGGGATTAGCTTTCTTGCTTTAAAATTCATATGTTTAGTTACTAGAATAAGATTCATAGATATATACTAAAGCAATAAGACAGCAATGAATCACACCAGTGAAAAAGCTAATCGAGACTTAAACACAAACAAGTGTTTCAACAATTCAATAAGTAAAGCAAGACTAATTCTACGAAGAAATTTAACATAAGTTTACCTAAATCTTATAAAAAATCTACTGAAAGAAATTCTAAAACCCAAAACTATTTAAATATGAAAGCTCTAACTCATGAATCAATTGTGTTTGAAATCACATAGTCCAATTAAGTTCCTCCCTAGCTTTACCAAAGATTAGTTCTCCATGGACGCACTAAACATCATCTCTCAATCTTTCCCCAAAAGAACTCTTCTCCCACTTTCCTAATAAAGGTCCTCCATATCTATCTTACCCCTCACCCTTGTGAAGCCAAGAATTTATCCAAACTAGATATACCTCAAATTGATGTTTCCTTCTTCTTTTTTTCATAAATTTCTGCTGGAGATTTGTTGCCACTCAAGACACTTGAGAGCGCCTCATGATTCTTTTCCTTAAATATCTCACCCATATGTTCTAATGGTTTTTTCTCGTGAAATTAAATTCTTTTCAATTAGAAAAAGGCCTCATTCCTCCAACTTCTTTCTTACACATAACACTTGGCACGGGATTAATTCTTTTTGTCTATTATGGCTTTTCCCTTCCTCATAAGCTCATGGGATGGTTTTTTTTATAAAAAAAATTAGCCCTTTTAAGTATTTCACGTTGCTGCCATGCTCCATTTGAATTTATTCCAAACAATTTTTATAACCAGTTGTAGTTGCTCCCTGCACATAAGTTCAACAATAACTTATTAGGAACAAGCTAAGTTCGGGTTGTTTAGTGAAATAAACACATATAAACAAAATCAGCATAATAATATCCAGATTAATCTTTATTTTGGTGAATTGGCAATTGATCATTGTGTTTATAATGCCTTTTCATGTACTCATCACACCCCCCAACCACTTATTGTTGGTCTCTAGCAATTAAGATATAAAGAAAATAGTAAGTGGTTGAAAATCTAATTGAATCAACCAAGTTCCAACTAAACTGTCGTTCATGTATTTTAAACTCAACACCACAAGAGGTTAATGATGTCACCAAAATTAGAATATCAAGAACACCTACAAAATTTGTGAGTGTGTGTCAATCCATAGCCATTTTACTACAATCCCAATGCACACAATGTTGAGAACATCTCAAACAAAAGTTTTAACTCCATATCTCACAGGTGTAATCAATGCCAATCAAGTGTAGGGAATCACTCTATAGAGTTAAGAAATGGTATAATCACCATATATGAAATGAAAATTAAGAAAATAAGTAACAACCAAACATTGGTCCAATGACTGAACATTAACTAAGAGGAATTCAATCATTCTTTCCACATACTAACTTTAGATCAAGTTAGCCAATATCAAGAGTTGAAATGGTGCTTAGGATAAGCTATACAAAAAAAAAAAAGATAAGAGAAATTCAAAGTGATTCCAAGTACATGCTAGGAATTTCTAATATTGGAACAATAAACTTGAATACCCTTAATCTTTTTTTTTTTAATTATAGGTCTATTCTTTTCTTTTCTTTTTTGTTTAAAGTGACTTCTAGTGGATATAAACATGGGTTAGCTTGAAAGATCAAACTTTTTCCTAAATTGGCTTCCATCATTTCCTCAGTAAAATCACCTAAGCATTCCACAAACCATGTAATGCCATTTCTAAAAGAAATGATAAACTCAAAAAGAACCGTGCACGAATGTTACGATTTATGATGACCTCTCTTTTCAAAACTCACAATCAGTAAATTCTTAAGTTTTAGGGCTCTCAATTGCGTGCATTACATTCATCTTACCACAGGGCTTGTGTGCATGAAAAGAATTCAATGTGTTTTGATATCTAGATCCTAATAGACAAAATCAACTTCAAGTGCCATGTATTATCATTCAAGAGCATAAACATGTAGAAAATCATAGACTTGTATTAAAATCAACAAGAATGAACATGTTTTTATAACCAATTAATAAAATTTGGACACATTTTCGCAGAGCCAACAAACCAACAGATTTAGAAATGGACAAGAAAATAAATAATCATCAACTCAAAGCCAGAAAAATAGTTGCAAGAATTCCATAATAACTATGAAATCCACAACAAAATCCAAATTCACTCCTCCCCCCAACCAAGTATGACATTGTTCTCAATGACTGGGCACATCTACCAAAGAAGAAATAAGGAAAGGTATCACCTGGATAACAAAGTGAAGCATCACAAAACTAGAAAATTAGTTAACTTGATATGTGCTCCATGGAAAAATAATACAATAAGTAGAAAAAATCCTAAAGGAAATCAACTTAAAAGGAAAAAAAATATAAAATATAAAAAATATAAAAGAAACACACCTGAATGAGATCAAGGATGGTAAAAAGGGTCAGCAAGAGGAATCTCTTCCACTACAAGTACCTGGTTCTCAAAAGCTATTTTGAGATGCTGGTTATTTACTTTAAAAACTAGAACATCTCTATGATCCTCAATTTCTATTGCCTCATTTTCAAAACTCATTTTACCACAAAGGGGCCTGTCCATTTAGACTTTCCTGGGTACTTGTGAAGTCTAAAATCATATAAGTATACTTAGTCATTAAGCTCAAATGTTTTCCTAATGATATTTTTATCATGAAATGCTTTCATTTTAACCTTATAGATTGTAGAGTTCTCATAAGCATCATTATGCATTCCTCCAACTCGATCAACTAATATTTTTTAAGCTAATGCGCCTCTCCTAAGTCAAAATTAAAATGCTTGGTGCCCTAGTAAGCTCGATGCTCGAGCTCTACAGGTAGGTGGCAAGGCTCTCCAAAAACAAGCCTATAAGGTGACATACATAAGGGAGTTTTGAAAGTAGTACGGTAAGCCCAAAGTGTATCATCTAGTAGCAAAGACCAATCTTTGCGATAAAGGTTTACCATTTTATCTCAAATTTGCTTAATTTCCCTATTGACAAGTTCTACATGTCCACTTGTCTAAGGATGATAGGAAGTCAAAATCTTATCCACTACCCCATACTTTTTCATCAGAGCCTCAAATAAATGGTTGCAAAAGTGTGTGACCCAGTCATTAATGATAGCACGTAGTGTACCAAATAGAGACAGCACATTTTCGTTAAGAAATATGATTACTGTCTTACTATCATTGCTTCAACAAGCTACTACCTCTACCCATTTGGACACATAATCTAATATCACAATAATGTATTAGTTCCCAAAAGAATAAGGGAAATGGTCCATGAAATCAATGCCCTAGCAATCAAAACTTTCTGTCACTAAGATCGAATTTAAGGGCATCATATTACGACGGGACAAGGCTCTTAGCTTTTGACACATTTCACATGAATGAAAATAAGTGTTTGCATCCTTAAACAAGGTGGGTCAATAAAATCCACACTGCATAATTTTTATAGCGATTTTTTAATTAAAAAATAGCCTCCATAAGCTTAGTTATGGAAAAATTTGGGGACACTAAGTATCTCTTTATCAGGGATACATCACCTCATAATTTGGTCAGAAAAGTATTTAAAGAGATATGGGAATTTGCATACCTCTATGAACTTCCTCTTGTCTTGTATGCCCCAATCTTGTGAAAGTTCACCAACAGCCAAAAAGTTAACAATATGAGCAAACCAAGGTAAAGAGGAAATATACAATAACTACACTTATGAAAAATCATCCTTGATTGGCATATGGTCAGTAGTGTTCTCAAATGTGAGTCTTGAGAGGTGGTCGGCCACTATGTTCTCCACTCCTTTGTTAGCTTTGATGGTGATGTCAAATTCTTGCAAAAGTAAAATCCACCATATTAGTTATGCCTTAGCATCCTTATTTGTAAGAAGGTATTTAAGGGCTACATAATCTATGAAGATTGTAATAGGAGAATCAATTAAGTAAGCACAAAACTAGTTCAAAGCAAAAAACTACAGCTAGTAACTTTTTTCCAGTAGTTGAATATTTAATTTAACAATTATTTAGAGTTCTGCTAGCACAGTAAATGACATTGGGCTTCTATTCCCTTCGTTGTCCAAGGACAACACCTACAACATAATCCTTTGCATAGCACATAATCTCAAAAGGTAGGGCCTAATTAGGTGGCTGCATTATGGGTACTTAAGTAAACTTACCAATTAGCATTTTAAAAGCTTTTCAACAGGCTTAGGTCCACTTAAATGGGATCTAGATATGGTAGAAACATTATGTATGAACCTCCTATAGAAACCTGCATGGTGAAGAAAGAATCTAATATCCTTTACTATCTTAGGTATTGGCAACTTAGAAATTAATTCAATCTTAGATTAATCAATCTTTATCCCTATGGAAGAAATAATATGCCCTAGGACAATACCTGAAAGTGCCAAGAAGTGGAATTTTTCCTAGTTCAAAACCAGTCCCTTTTCCTCATAACAAGTCAACACTCTCTTTAAATTCGGCAACATGCATCAAAAGAAGTTTCAAAAATAGTCAAGTCATCCATAAAAACTTTAAAGCAATTCTCAACCATGTCACTAAAAATGCTCATTGTGCATATTTGGAATGTGGCAAAAGCATTACATAGCCCAAATGGAAACCTACAAAATGCATAGGTACCAAAAGGGCAAGTAAACATGGTCTTATCTTGGTTTTCTAATACTATCTTAATTTGGTAATAACCAAAATAACCATCCAAGAAACAATAAAAAGGATGGCCGACTACCCGCTCGAGAATTTAGTCCTTAAAAAGAAGGGGATATGGTCCTTGTCGGTAGTTGTATTTAACTTTCTACAGTTAATGTACATGCATCACTCGGTCATTGTTTTGGTAAAGATTATTTCAGCAACTTCATTTTTCATATTTGTGACTTCTGACTTTTTGGGAACCACTTATATAGGATTGACCCATTTACCATCAACAATTGGGTAAACGATACCCGCATCTAACAGTTTCAAAACTTCATTTTTCACCACTTCTTTCATGCTAGGGTTTAGACTACGCTTAGGCTCTTTACGCAGGCTATTCCCTATACTAAATGAATCCTATGTGAGTAAATTAATGGACTGATGCCCTTTATGTTAGTTATGGTCAAACCTAATGTATATTTATACTCCATGAGGATATTAAGAAGCTACTAACTTTTTGCTACATTCAATTTTGAAGAAATAATAACAAAAAAAGTGTTACCTGGTAGATTTGTCAAATGGGGCAAGCCAACTTAAAATGGTTGGCCCACCCCCTAAATAAGGCGAGGCTGGTTGGCTCACTATTTTTAGCATATTGAAATAATTTAACCCACCCAGCCCTTGACGTGGGAACCCGCAAAAATTATATTATGCATCAAATGTTGCATTAACCGTTCAACTATGAAGCTCCAGTTTAGTGGGTAGAATTTTGATACTTATGGCTGGGGTCTTGTGTTCGAATCTAACCATAAGGAAACTGCTCCTTTTACTTTTAAATAAGAAGGAAACTTACACACTCATAACCTGGCTACCTCCCGTTCCTCCTTGCTCCTGGAATCACCTTGGTTCTTGAGTGAGGGAGTAATATTAAAAAAAGAGTAAATACACTCAAAAAAAAGGAAAACAAGCTAACATTCCTCCAACTTGCCCTGCCCCATCATTTAAGCGGGGCAGGGCGGGTTGGCCTACCAGAATGGCGAGTTGGATAATCACAAGCCCAACCCACCCTTTCAAAACGGGTTGGGCTAGCCAACCTAGTGAGCTCAGCCTGTTTTGACAACTCTATCACTTGAGCCAAGAAATTCATTCTTAAGACCTAAGGATAACAGTTTCAATTCCAATTTGGGGCTCTTTATGCTTGAGGGTTGTTATCCACCCTCTCTGGTAATTTTTTGAACTTAGGCTACCATGGCGACATCCTATAATCCTGCATTTTGTCAAAAATGGTACAAATGTCAGCAAATGCGTCAGTATGAAAAGTTTTCAAATGGTATAGATCAACAGTTGTGATTACTTCCTCTTGAGTGAATGCATATATTAAGCCTATTGCACTCATCATCCTCCTTGGGCTACCTACTAATGTGGAATATGATGTCCATGGTCACATTCCTAAAAGATAGTTTTCTCAACCCATTTCTGCAATTTATAATAGCATATTTTGTAGAAAGAAAAAGGTCTTCCCAAAATAATGAGAATCTTAGAATTAATATTAACATCAATTTATGTATTAAATTTATCAATTTGAATCAAAACATCTATAACTACCCCTATTATTTTCCTAATAGATTGGTCAGCCAATTGTAACACTACTCAACTGGGTTTGATCTTACTCAATCCTAGCAACAAGTAAATGGCAGAAGACATGAGATTTACACTAGCCCCTAAATCAAGAAGGGATTGTGCAAAATCATGGCTCTCAATGCTGTACGAAACTGTAGTAAAACCAGGGTCCTTATATTTAGGAGAAACTCTTCGCTTAGCTGCAGTAGTCACATGGTTATCAAGAAAGTTGTTTTCCTGATGTGGTGCTTCCTCTTAACAATACATAAGTCCTTAAGAACTTTTACATAAGCTGAAACATGTGCTATCACATGCAATAAAGGAAGGTTAATTTTTACTTGCCCAAGGTTTGCTATAAGTTCATTATTAAGATTAGCAGCTTCCAAAGTGGACTTGAGAGCTTTGGGAAAAGGCACCCTAGATGGACTTTCTCCTACCCCATCATCTCTTGAAGTGTTAACCTCATCATCACCCATGTTTTCGTACATTTCCCCAGGCTTATGAGTTGGTTTTATAACTTTCAAGGTTCAAGTAGTTATGGCGTTAACCTCTTTAAGATCTTGCATATTAGAGTTAGATGTTTATGCTGCCCTTTGGGATTAGTTTGACCTTGGGATGGGAATTTCCCATACTTATTCACTGTTAAGGCATTGGTCATCTTAGAGACATGACTCCTAATATCTTTGTTTTCCTCAACCACTTGGGTGATCATTGACTTAAATTTATGGTTTGCTTTACCTTGAACTTCACTAAATGCAAATAAAGTGCCATGTCCATGTTGTTGGTTTTCAAGTTTCCAGCAATATTTAGGGTGATTACACCACCCCAGATTGTAGGTATGAGAGAAAGGTATGAATGGCTTCTTGTTCATGCCTGTGACATTACATTCTTCCTCATACATTCCCTTTATTTTAGCAAATGTGGGGCACTCTTGAGCAAAGTGATCTACCTCAACATATACAAAACAAGGTACATAAGACTCAACACTTACAGCAATATGTAGAACCATGTATCCTTTGTTTTTAATGCCTCTAGCTCCCTAGTCAAAGTCTTTACTCAAGCCTTAATACTATCCTCCTCTCTAAGTTGGTAAATCCCTTCACTAGGGTGATTAGGTGTAGGCATAGATATATTAGTGCTATCAGTAGCACCAAGTCCTGTCCAAGTGTAGGCTTTTTTAGCTAGTTCATTTAAGTACACTATGGTCTGTTCTGGATCTTTTTGCAAGAACGCACCATTACACATCATTTCTACAAATTGGTACGTCCTAAGTGTAAGTCCTTCATAGAAATAACTCACAAAACGCTAACTCTCATACCCAGGGTGGGGACATAAGGTTTGTAATTCTTTGTATCTTTCCCATGCTTGGTATAGGTTTCACTTTCTTTTTTAGCAAATGAGGAAATTTACTTTTTCAGGGCATTTTTGTGGTGAGGAAGTACTAAAAAAGACTTAAGTCATCTCACCCCATGAACTAATCAAACATGGTTTCAGTGAATATAACCAACTCTTTGCCCTATCCTTTAGTGAGAAAGTAAAGAACCAAAGTCAAATAACATCTTTATTGCCAAGTTTACCATGAAATGTGACAATAACCTCCTCAAACTCCCTAATATGCACATGAATTTTCAATCATTAAACCATGAAAAGTAGGGAGAAGTTGTATCATACTTGGTTTGAAATCTATTAGAGAAATATTAGGTAGAAATATAATGCATGATAGAGTTACTGTGCATGTAGGGTGAAGGTATTCCTGGAGAGTCCCAGGTTGATCTTCGTGCACGCTCATGTTGTATGAGGTAGATGATGTAATGGGATGTGTGTCAGAATTAGATAACGTGTCAAATAGATTATCAAAGAGAGACTCAGTGTCCACTTTAGGTATCCTTGCAAATCTACCTAACTCGTCTCTATATCTATGCATGCAAAAAAATAAATGAATATGAAATTAAAAGAAAACAAAAGAAAGGATAGAGTTTACTACTTTTAGAGTGTTAAATTCATCAAAATTGTTCTTTGATATTGCTTCTTGAATTGTCTCCCCGGCAACAGCGCCAAAATTTGATTACACCTAAAGCACAACACAATTATTGTAGTATAGATTTAGGTGTTGATTCCATAGGGAGACAGTAAAAATGCTAAAAGAACCACTAAATTAAAAATGTCAAATAGAAAACTAAAAATTGAATGTTTTTTTAAAAAGAATGAATTGTTCAATCAAAAATATAACCAAAGTTTAGATAGTAAAGCGTCAAGATTTCCTCAATTGAATTAAGTCATTCAACACACAAATGATTCGTTATGTAACTCAATAAGAAATAATTGCACTATATCCTCATATTGGAAAATATGTCATCCAAACCAATATAAGTTTATCTATAATTCTAAGGGATTAACTTTCTTGCTTTAAAATTGAATTCTAAATAAGAATATGATGTCTCATTGGACACCAATGAATAATTTTTCAAAAAACATTATTTATAACCCTTTTTCCAGAGTAGTATCATATTGTCAATAGTCATTTATTACATATCACGACTCATACATGCTGAGAACTAGCACCACATTGCCAACAGTCATAATAAGTTTGTACCTACAAAAGTTTCAATGTCCAACTTGAATTCAAGTACCCATGACAGTAATACATGGTAGTTGGATAAAATTTTTTGCATTACAATTACAATCTTCCTTTTGGATATATAAGATAAGATTGAGATTATGTATACTTGAACGGCATACAATAATAACTTGTTTGGTGAAATCTATAGATATTTTAACTCTAAATCAAAATCTGCCCCTAATGTGGCTTTAAACATATTATAATGTCATTATCCAGCATAATTCTATCTCAAAAAACTAGGCTACACACCAAAGAGACTAGTAGCTCCTCCTTATAATTGATCTACTAACTCTTCTAATACCACTTAACGAAAAACAGGTGAGCAAGTCACATTAAGTCAAGCAATTTAAATGTGCATTTTTGAATAACAAGACACGATATCAATTTGTCACATTATTTGTGTACAAAAACCTACTCTCACTAGTTTGTAGTAATACATCACCCAAAAATTTATTCTGTCAAAAACATACTCTTAAATATCACACAATTTACTAATTTTGACAACAAACATGTTTGCTTCATTGCAAGATTTTACACCGACAAAAAGACTGAGGGAATAAGCTTAACACAATTCCTATTAATGTTTTTCAAGATAATCGAGTAATTGTTTTTCAAGAAAGAGAAAAGGAAAACTAAACTTCACATCTACCTGATTTCTTATCAATGTTTGCACCTTGTAATGTATTCTTGAGGTGGGCAAAGAAGGTAGGGAAAAACCGGAATCAGATAACTGAGACAAAGTTGAAATCAGCAAATATAAGGTTACAGAACATCAAGATGGGGGCTTTGTGTGGAATATGGAAGACAGATATATAGGGTTACCCTTGTCACCCACAAACGAGCTTCAGAGGAGCAGAGGCGACGGGGTACAGAGCTTTAGAGGAAGACACAGCCAGTCAGCTTTAGACCGAGCTCCAGAGGAGCAGAGGCAATGATATACGGAGCTTCAGAGGAGGCAACGAGTAAAGTTCAGGAATATTGTGAGAAAGACACAGCCAGTCAGCTTTAGACAGAGCTTCAGAGGAGCAGAGGCAATGATGTACGGAGCTTCAAAGGAGGCGACGAGTAAAGTTCAGACAGCTTGTGAGAAAGAGACAGCCAGTCAACCACGAAAGAACTTCAGCCAAGGGTGCCGTCGAACCTCCGTGGAGGAGACGGGCGCCGTGAACGGAACGGAGCGACAGAGGGATTTGGGGTAAGTAAAGATGTGGGAGGGAAAGAGCTCTGTACCTGGGAGGAATGAAATGTTGGACTGAAAGAGGAAAGCAGGAACCGAAAATGTTGGGAGAAGATATGAGCTGACGAAGTTCCTGACTGGCTACCATTTCAGCAAAATAATTATTAAAAAAACGGGGTGTGGAAGGTGTGGTAATTCAGGGTGTTGATATAACATTACTGTATTTTATGGGCTGTGTTTAGAATTTCGTTGCGACTTTAGCCTCTAAAGTTATCTTACTGGCCTCTCTCTTCTTCCTCTTTCCTTTTCCCTTTTCCCTCCCCCTTCACCCTCTCTCCTCTTGCTCTAGCTTTTCTCCAAGAACCACCAGGAAAACCATAAATGAAGCATCTAGGCTATGCGAGCTTTTCCCTTTTCCTTTCCCCTTCTCTCTTCTCTCTGAAAGTCTAGCTCGCCTAAAATGAAGCATCTAGGCTCTATTTAGAAAAAAAAAAAAAACCCAATTGGCAAGATATTGGAATATTTGTGCTATATGTGCAAATAAAAATTGGGTAGATCTTTACGCGGAGAAACAATAAAATTAGCAATTTGGAGACTAGCTCTTCAAGCTCCATCTGGAAAAGGGAAGGGAGAAGGGAGAAGGGAGAGAGAGAAGAGAGAAGTGACGGATTCTTTGTCTGATTAGACTATCATGTCAGAAAAAATAAATAAAATACAAGAGTGTGAGAGGGTGTAGAAAAATGAGGGTGTGGGAATATAGTATTGAAATAACAAACATAAGAAATGTACAACTTATATTATTATGCAAGTTGAAACTTGAGAATTAATATTCTTGCGTTACTTCTCCTACACCTTTTTCACACCATTAATATCTATATTATAAAAGTTGGTTATGTATTCTAATTTCACGTCAAGTGTCCTGTAATAGTGGAAAACTTATATGCATCTATTGGTGATATGGAAAAATATTTATTAATTAATAAAAAATAAATTCTTAATATTTTATACACTTTCATATAAACTCTTAATTATTAAAAATTAGTAATTTAACATTTTGTAAAAGTTAAAGTTTAATATTTGATTATATACTTAGAATAAGATAATTAATATTATATTTGTTTTACATTATCTATCGTTTTAAGAGTTTTATTTTTTTTAAATTATTTGTCATTTTATATTACTAATGAAATATTTTTTTTTTAATGTTACCCTTATTTATTGTTATCTTCAATAGAATAATAACAATAGTTTAAATTAACTTTAATAAGGATAATTTAGTCAAGTACAACAATTTTTTTACTAGAATTGAAGCTATTTGATAGCTCACTTAATTCTTGTGTCATTAACTTAAATGAAAAATAATTTAAAACGGAGAAAGTATGTTTTAATTAGTGTGATTCATGTATTATGTATTAATTATATTTTGTTTACACACTTCTATATAAACCCTATTAAATTATTGAAATTAATAATTTAATATTTTCTATTTGTTAAAATTTAATGCTTGGTACATATAACTAAAATATGATAAATCATGTATCTAGATTAATGTAATTTAATTTATTTATTAAGCACATTTATATATGTACCCTAAAATTTTTTTATATATGTAAACACCTAATTTTATCCAAGTATCTTTAAAAATTTTGGGGATTAATAAATTTCTCTTAAAAAATATATATATATTTATAGTAAAAAAATAATAATAAAAATAAAAGAAGGAAAATAAATTAAAACAAACAAAAAAGCAGCCCAATGAACCAAAAAGAAAGAGAGGAGTCCAGCCCACCTTGTTCAGTCCAACCCAATCACCTAACACCCATCCAGCCCAAGACCCATAACCCGGATAGCCCCCTGAAGCCCGAAAATAATGGAAAACCGTAAATTCCCAAATCCTTCTTTGCCTCGCCCCACGTCCCTCACATACTTCCTCCCTTTCACCTCTACACGAACATCAACCGAGGACCACTTTTGGTCCCCCCCTCTGCCTCTGCGTCACCTTCTCTCTGCCCTTCCATGCTTCTACTTTCTCCTTGGCGAGCAGCTGGTCCCCCTTTCCTCTGCGTCTCTGCCGAGTCTATGCTGTATCTCGGCCTTGTCTACCCTACTCCCCCACGCATTTACTTTCCCCTTTTGCAAGCCACGGGTTCCCTCGACAGGTGCTCTGGCTCACGGCTGCTCTACGACTTCAAACCATCATGCACGACAACTATCCCTGCAAAGGTGATTCATAGCGGCTTGTCAGCTCTGTTTGCGGATTCGTTGTAGAAAGCAACGAGATTTAGGGCTTCTCATGTGGATATAAGAGAACGGAGAAGGGATAACTGAAAAGGGGGGGTCTTTAGCAATTTATAGGAGAAGATGAGGGCGATTTGGAGATTGAAAGTAGAAGGAATCGAAAAGGGGGATTCTAAGAGAAAGGAAATAAAAAGAATCCTCAAATTTCAATTCGGTTAGTACTTTATTTCATCTATTCATCTGTTATGTTTGAGGACTCGATGTTGTACAAAATCAGATGATTTTACATTAATTTCAAAGTAGTTAGGTTTGGGTTAGCTCTAAGCACTGTAAAATTGGTTGTGTTTATGCTTAGCTCCATTGTATAGTCTTATCCGGCGAAGAACTCGGGGCCTGTTAGCTAGGTTTTGTCCCTGTGATTCATATTCTGTTTGCTTAATATGCTTTGGGATTGGAATATGGTTTATTCTGAATTTGGGTTAATTCAAATAGTTCCTACTGCCCTAAATCACACACACACACCGTCTGGTTTCGCTACATATATGGGTATTTAAACCCCTTTGATGTCATCCATGCATTCCAATTTAACTGTTGTTTAGTTAAATGTCACCTTAAGATCATCGGCCACAGAACAATTTTGAGCTTGGTTCGTGTTGTTTATTTCTTTAAGACAGGAATATAATCCCACTTTAATTACTGCTTTGTGTGAGTGTCTTGAATCTGTTTCCTAAACATGCTATAAGATGCGTCTGGACTTTCTCTTTAATATGTTTTGGCAATTTTCATCACGGCATGTGCATCATGGGTGGTGTGTTGAGGGTTGTTCAAATCTCCTGTTTATCAAACCTGTATTAAACCTTTAGATTACCAAAATGTGATCCCCCACCCCTTTTTTTTGGTTAGATGGTTGCCTGAATTTTAACATGATGTGAGGATCTTGGAGGAGAAGTTTGTTCAAGCACGTTGCTATGGTTTAGTTGCAACTTCAGGTCATTTTGATTTTAAAAGTATACTGTTATGTGATTAGATTTGCTGCAACTTCCAAATAGGGTAAACAAGTGTTACTGTAAAGAAATCTCTTACAATTTGTTTCGATATTCAAAGAAAATTGACTTCTGGAATATGTGTTTGTGGGGTACATAAATATTATTGGGGTCCCTAATATTGTATGGGTTTTTGGTTTAAGTTGGTGTAATATTTTTGGTTCCTGTATTAGTGGTTGGTGAGCTATTTACCAATTTTCATCTGGTGACTTCTTGGATTCAACTTTCATGATGGGGTTACTTTAAATTAAGACACCTAAGACACTAAATAGGTGAGTCTTTCAGGAATAGGGCTGGAGGTAGTTTCATTAACTTGGACTAGTTGGGATTTAAAAGCCCAATTAGTCATGGCTCCAATGATCACTTATTACAAAAGGGATTCTTAAAAGCCCACTTAAAAATATTTTGCAGAAAGGGGTCCAAGGTCCAATATTTCACAAGACTCTAAAAATAAGATGAACTTATTTTCTGATAAGGCTTCCAAGACCTAAATTTAGCAAAACCCAAGACTGTTTGGTTAACTCTTAGAAAAATCTGTGTTGATCCAACGTTTTTGAAAATCTTATATTGTTCTTAACTCTTTAAATATTACATTTTGGTCTTAATAACATTAAAACGACACTTTGGCCCTAGCACTTTTATAAATTTATTTTTGACTCCAATATTTTTAGAAATTGCACTTTTGGACAAATACTTTTCAAGAATTTGAATTTGACCCCTATACTTTCAAAAGTTCTATTTTAACCTCAAAGCTTTCAGGAATTCAAGTCTACCCCCTATACCTTAATAAATTCAAGTTTAACCCCAATACTTTTCAAGAATTTAAGTTTGACCCCTATACTTTGAGAAATTCAGGATTGACCCCTATACTTTGAAAAATTAAAGTTTGACTCCTCATACTTTTAAGAATTGTATTTAGACCCCAAAACTTTCAAAAATCTCAATTGTCACAAAATTTGGAAAATTTAAAATTTGACTAAGAATAATAATATCCCATCATCTTCATTTTATTTTTGAATTTTTAAAAGACTTTCAATAGAAGTTCATTTTCTCCAAAGTCTTAATCTCCGTAGGCATTCAGTGAAGTTATATACTTTCCAATGTCCTAACTTCCTTGGGCTTTCAGTGAAATTTTATTTTCCCAAAATCTCAACTTTCTCGGACATTTAGTGGAGGTATATTTTTTCCAATGTTCCAATCCTCTATCCAAGCCTTAAATGAAAATTTATCCCCCAATGTCCTAACATTCTCAGGTCTGAGATCATACATCTTACCTGGTCAACTTATTCAAATATTCTGAACTACGTTGACCTTGATCCATTTTGGGGTACGTAGGCACTTACTTGATATGGCAGGTCTGATTATTTCTTTTTCTATCTTTGTCATTTATTATTTTATTAATAAAAATGGGTAATCTTAAAAAATAATTAAAATACATTAAAGCACAAGCAATTTAGGGTAATCATAATTAAGAATGGACGTTGTGGGGATGTCTAACACCTTTCCAACACGTAATTAGACTCGTGACCCCTTCCCCTAGTTTCAAGGGCCCGTTTTCCTTTATTTTTTAAGGATCACAATTATCCTACTAATTAATTGGTGGCGACTCCATTTGTTCTCTACATTTTTTCTTACACGCCCAAAGTCATAAAATAATGATTTTTCACCGGCCGTCACATTGTGACAATATATTTTAAAGTATTTCTTTATGTAATTGCTAAAAATTCTATGTAATTGTATTGAAATGGAATTCCTATTTAAGCAATAGATAAGATAAGTAATATGTCTTTCTCACAAGCTAAAAGTAAAATTACAAAATCAATATCATAAACACCAAAGCTCACTATACATAAAATAAAATCATTCTTATGAAAATCATATAATTAACTAAGGACAAAGTAATCTCATCAAAATTTTAATTAGGTCCCTTTTAAAAGTTTGTAATTGGATTCCCATGGTTTTAATTTTTTCTAATTGGCTCCCTACCATAAGTGATTAATTTGTACACTATTATCTCATGCTAACGTGGCATATAGTATGTACACGTGATCGATGCTCACTTGTCACATTAGCATATATATATGCTATTTGGTCTTTACAATTTCACTAAAATTTTAAATAGGTCTTTTTAGGCTAAATTTTAAACTCTAAACCCTAAAGCTCAAAACCTTAAACACTAAAATTTTAAATTCTAAACCCTAAACCCTAAGACTTAAATAAATCCTAAACACTAAATTTTAAACCCTAAATCTTAAAACTCTAACCCTAAAACTTTAACCCTAAAACCTAAACATTAAATTCTAGAATTTAGAGTTCAGGGTTTATAATTTAGGATTTAGGATTTATGAGATAAGGTTTAGAATTTAGGGTTTAAAGTTAAAGTTTTAAGATTTAATATTTATTTCAGGGTTTAGAATTTATCCTCTAGAGATATATTTAAAATTTTAAAAAATCTGTAAGGACCAGATTATATATGTGTGTGTTAATGTGGGAAGTGAATATCTACCACATGTTAATCATGTGTGCTACGTTAGCATGAAAATAACAGTGTAATGGATCACCAAGACCGAGATCCAACAACAAAAAAATTAAGATTACAAGAACCAAATTACAAACTTTTAAAATATAAAAATTTAATTAACAATTTGATAAAACTATATAGACCTACATATTAATTTAACCCATAACTTTAAAACATCTTAATGCAAGAAATCTTGGAGTGTCTAAAGGACTCACATATGCATGTTTTTGTTGAATATCATCATTCAAAGAGCTTCCCAATAATTCGAGGAGTCCAACATGCTCTCATATCACAATGGATTTTGGCAAGGAAAGATCGATCTCTTTCAAGAGATATAACTTTTTCATCGTTAAACATATTTTAAAGATTCAAGCTTTATTATAATCTAATGAATTAATTAAGAATACATAAATTTCGAAGTGTTTCTAATATTAGAAAACTTAACCTCAAGAGGCCGAACTTTTCATAGCATCATCCTTTTAGTATTTATTAAGAAACCTCTTCCATTGGTCTTTATTTTATCTTCCCACCTATATGTAGTGTGCTCTTTGCTTTAGAGGTTTTTCAAATAATGGCCACACCTTCTAATCCTTGAATGAATTTAACTATCTGCTCTTTGAAACAAAACAAAAATTGAACAAGTTAGTTATACAACTTAATTAATTAATTTATATCTATTACTATGAGTGCTAAAGGATGAGTTAGTACATAAAAATTAAATATATATACCTTGAAGTCAAAATTGCATATATTTTTTACAATAACGAGCAGTTCTTATAAAATGCACTATTTATACATAAATCCTTTTAAATAATCCAATACATGAAATCATATTTAAAAAGAAACATACTCGGACAAGCTAAGCATAAATTACATGATTTTTTAGGTTGTATGACATACTAAGTATGTGAACTAAACGATCAAGACAGTTAGAGCATGTTTGGATTGAGGAGAATGGAGGAAAAGGGTACAAAAATAAAATGTTTCACTTAGATCTTTCTCTTTGTTTGGGTGGAAAATGAATGATCTTTTTAGGGTCAGTGAGTTAAAAAGAAAAACTTCCATAACTTTTCATTGTTTTGTTTAGGAAAAAAGTTGGTCAACAAAATGTTCAAAAAAAGTCAATAGATTAATAACATTAGGAGTGAAAAACGACTTCAACATTTTAAAAGCGAAAATAATTTTTTTTTTTTTATCAACTTGAAGTCCCTATCAGTTTTGATTATCATTTCACCTTTAACTTCTGTTGTGACTCAGAATTTGAACTAGGTCTTAAATGCAAACCCATACTTAACTCCTAGACTTGAGGCTGTCACATGCTCTAATTAAATAGCAGAAAATAATTTCTTATATAATACACCAAACAATCAAAAAAATTTCTGAGTTAATTTTCATTAGCATTATTAATTTTGAACCCGACTTATGGGCCAACCTATTTTTGAAGGGTTAAGGCCAAGTTAAGATTTTAAAAATTAAGGCCTGAATTTAAACAAGATTATTGGGGCTAGGCCTATTCGAGCTTAGTCCGAGAAGGATCGGGCTCAGCCCTCCAGCCTTTTTATATTTTTATTTTTTTATCTTAAATAACATATAAATATATTACAATATTAAAAATATAGTCAAGATAATGATAGTATAAAAAATCAAATGGGTGCAACATCTAAAATATATTCAAATATCATTGTTGAAAATGATGCTTGATAAATGTTTTAATATATAATATTAAGTTATAATAATTTTATAATTATGATTAAATATATTTATTGTTTATTATGGATAATTTATTTTTGTTAATATATCATAATTTAAAATATTTTTGTTAACTTTTATGGTTAATATTTGTGTATTTTATTAATTTTTTTAGTTAGACTTTTTTGAGCCTTTAAACCCAATTATTCTACCTAACTATCCATGCAAAATTATTATTATTAACTGTACTATTTTTTTATAAATATTAAATCAAAACTATTATATCAAAATAAGTAATTTTCTTTTATTTAATTTTTTCATTCCCTCATTAATTTTAAACATCAGAAAGCAAATCCTCATTTCATCATTCATTCCCCATCATTCGTGCCTTTTTTCTTTTCTATTTTTTTTTTTGGTTTCCTATTCAATTGTTCCACCTAACTACCCATGTAAAATTATTATGAACTTCATTAAACCCTTTTTTATAAATATTAAATCAATTTTACTGAGATAATGTTTATAAATTGTTAAATGATTGAGTAAAATATTCCAACATTCAACCTTGCTATAATTCTTTGTACTTTTGAACTAAACTTTTATAATTAAAAGCTCAAACCACCAAGTTTGGTAAGCTTGTTAGCCTAAACGAACTAATCAACAAGGTAGGTGATTAAATTTTACATTAAACTTGAAGTTGATCAAACGGTAAAAAAAGGATAAAAACATAGCAGTAGTATGAGTTATTAGTACATGCAGCATGGGTTTAATATTTACGATCCCAAAAGCAAAACTAAAGAAAAATTACATTATTGAATATAATACCTTGTATATTTTTAAAACTAACTCGTAATATTTACTTTTTTTTTATAATATTTTAGCCTAAAGAAGAAAATGAAATCTCAGGAAGCAACATTATAAAATATAATACATATGAAAATACTAAATAATAATTTATTCTACAATATGATAGAAGGATAAGAAAAATGATAAACTATTTTAACCTTAAAGTTTTGTAATATAATACTAAATACCATTCTTATTTCTTAAACACTGGACTTATTTATGAAAATATAAAAATATCAATTTATCCTTACTTCTCATTTACTTATCATATTAATATTAAGGATAAATTAATATTTTTAAATTTTTATAAGAAATTCAAATGTCACTTTAAAAATAAATAAAAAAAGAAATTAAGGTAATTTTCCCAGAAAAAATGACCATAATAGAATGTAGCTTATGGCGAGGATTGGAATATGATATTTGCTCAAGTAACAACTTGTACAGCATAAAAGATGTGAATAAATAAAATCAATAATACACAGAAAATAATGTGGGCTTAAACCCTATCCAGTATCATGCTGATATGCTTCGGACATTAGTTGCGAGCATCATTACCTGAATTCACTGCAATTAGCTTAATTTGTAACCAGGAAACAGAGGATTCAAGTTCAATATCTTGGATTCATTGAGTAAAGCATTTCTTCTAGTGTCAGAATTTTCACTAAGGATGAAGTGGGGTAAGAAAGAATGGAATGAGGCAGAAAAAAGATCATATCTATTGTTTAAATGTGTTTTCATTAATTGAGTGAGATGGGTTCTCAACCTATTACACTCAATTTTCAAACCCTTCCAAATTGAAAGGTTTAAGTCTTTAAGATCAAGGAAAAAAATTTCGTGTCGTTTCGTACGAAATGATCAAAACTTATCGGTTTTCAAATCCACCGAAACGAAACCGTATATGCATGACGAAATTTCACCATTTCGTGAAAAAATCTTAGAATTGTTGAGTTTCGGTGAAAATAATGGCCTTTCGGTGTGTTTCAGATGAAGCTAAAGAAACTTTTGTTTCTTTTGAACAATCAAACATTCAAACTAAACTTTTTTCAAAGAATTTTTCCAAACTTACATATCAAAATAGTCAAAATGCCAAAAAGCCTAAATGATAAAACCATCATAAATTCAGAATCGAAAATCTAAACTCTCTTAAAATTGAAAAACCAGAACTTATCTTTGATCCTTTCTTCTCTTCTCCAACCATCAAACCACTAGGAATATGAACTGTAACTACAAGGAGCAACGAACAGAAAACGCCGCGAAGAAATGAGGAGAAGATTGAGCGTCCTAGTGAAGAGCTGAGGCAAACTGTGGGCGAGGTAAAGAGAGACAAGAGTCGATGGAGCGAAGTGAGATGTTTTCTTTTAGTCTCTGGAACTTTCTCATAAATTACAATCTAATTTTTTAATTTTCACGCCTTGCAAGGTAACCCATCAAAAAGAGAGATAGGTACCGTGCAGATATAGTAATGATGCTATCAAGGGTATAAAAAAAATATATAATAATTTATTTATTTTAATTTTTATATTAAATAACAAAATATATATAATAATTAATCTTATTTCATATTTATTTTAAACTTTTACTTACTTATTT
>JASKGM010043913.1:0-21684 GCA_034509205.1 Ceratonia siliqua
TGTATTGGTATTTTTGGCTGGTAGCTAATTACCTGGAGGGTAATTATCTACGCCGGTCACGTGTCCTAAATTGGGGCATGACAGATACAAATAAGTCGCCACAAAAAGTAATTTCTGTGACACCAAAACAATTCGTCATAGAAACTACTTTTTGTGATGACATACGAATATTGTCACAAAAGGTAGTTTCTATAATGACTTTTTTGTCATCACAAAACTACTTTTTGTATAGAAACTACCTTTTGTGACTACATACAAATATCATCACAAAAGGTAGTTTTTGTAATGACCCAAGAAAATCTCAAGTTTCATAACTTCTCCAAAATCCTCTTTGAAAGAGATGCTTCCCTGTTGTTGCCAGGTTATTATACGTTATGTTTCTACATCTATCACACGAGCACCTAATTATGTTATTCACCCTAAGTTGACTGCAAGCAAAGTCAAGAAAACCATTTACTCCCCTTATACACCTTGGATCAACTCTATTTCTAATTTGTATCCAACCTTTATCAACCATTATTCCCTATAATTTTACAAACACTGATGAGATAGGATATCAACATCATCATTTAATATTATGGAACAAATACAATATGTTATCTATTAATATTATGGGACAACAACCTACTAATCACAAGTAATAACTAATAAGTTTTTATTATTTGAACTTTTTATTAAGTTAAATTCATTGGCGAAGTTTCATATTATGATACTATAAATTCATTACTGGAATACAAACAATAAGATACAAAGTGGCACTAAGAGTTGCTCATATTATAATTTTCCAGAGGTATGAAACTAATAGTTTCAACATAACATTTCTCATATTATAATGTTCTAGAGAGATCTAAGTAGAGGGTTTATGCTTATGCTACTATAAATCAATCTTACCCTAATACACATTTTATAAATCACATAATGCTCACAATAATCCACCAATTACTAGAAAAACATAACCACCAGCCCTAGGCACAGTTCCTAGGCACAAAAGAACAAAAGTATTAACCTTGATATGATATTATTAGAAAACAAATCATAATATGTAGAGGCAAGATGCAACTAACTAGCAACTTGAAAAATGAGTAATTTGTTAAGTTGATTTCTATAAAACTATGACATGAGTCAATATTTTTAGCTTTAAAAAAATTATAATAACATGTTAAATTTGACAGAATGATGGTACACAAGTCCTTTTTCAAAGTGTTGTTACTTGCAGTATGCTATGTCATGAAAGTAGTGTCCAAACTAATAGGTCTTTTACTTAGTAGGGTTGATTGACAAGGTGAATTGATGCCTCTTTGTATTTCCAATTAGAGCTGGGGTAAACATCTTTTACTCTGCATGTATATATGGTTTGTGTTTGACTATCTGGTTTTATGTGTAGATTTTGAAGCAATACTGATTTGCCTTTAGCTATTGACTAATGTTTCAAAGTATTATTCACTTCTATCATGATCAAAAGGTAGTCACATTATCCTGCAAGCTACATTGAACTATAATACTTCATTTGGAAAAGATGAAAGTGGAGGCAATTTTTGTATATACTTTGTCAACAGGCTCAATAAGGTGTTATACTTCACTTGCTTGCAGAAAAGTCACATACTAGAAATTTTAATTTATGAATTTACACAGCACTAAATAAGTAGCACAATTATTAAAGTCAGCATAACACTAGAAGGTAGCAACAGTGGTACCCTTACTCTTACCATAGCTAACAGAGGATGTATGTTTTAAATGCCACTGAATTAGAGACCTGAACTAACATCAAACTCCATATGCATGATAGGTGAAGGCTTTCAAATTATCCAAGTCCACTTCCATGAGATTTTGTCATACCAAATTCTTAGGTTTTTATCATCAATCTCGTACAATATATCATTGACATTATCCAACAACCTACATTGAGAAACAAACTATTATACTTCATTAGGAAAGGACGAAAGTGAAAGGAATTATTGTATATACTTTGTCAACGGGCCCAATAAAGTCCTACACTTCATTTGCATGTAGAAAAGTCATAATGGAAATTTCAATTTATGAAGCTACAAATCAGTAAATAACTAGATGGGTTCATCATGTGTGTTCTATAACTAAATCCTTCTTCTTCATCACTAACTGATTTTATGGAGCTTATTTTAGTATCCTCATCTAACTCTTCCATTTAGTTAATTTTCATTAACTCTTCATCTTGATAACTAAAAAACTTAGTGGTTTTCTTCATTTTTTCCAATAACTCTTCAAGTTCTCTTTCTAGCTTATTTCTGGATAACTATATCTTTTCCTTTATCTTGCTGTGAAAATCATTTGTGGAATTGATCTGAGTCAAAGCTTATATTATGTATGTGTTCTGTGGAATGGGTAAATGTGAAGGGTGACTTAGGTGGAGGTAATAACTTCTCTGGGAATTGGATTCCTTTATCTTCAAGATTTAATTTTAACTTTTCTATGCATTTGCATTTGTTAATTTCATCATTTATCTCATGGATTACTATTGCTGAAGCATTTTCTACCTTATCTTTGATTATGATTTCTATGTCTTCTATATCTGAGATTTTTTCTTCTAAGTTTTTCATCTTTTCAAAAAGGTTTTCTATCTTTGGGATCAGTGCTTTAATTACTTCTCCTAGAAGTTCTATTTTTCCACCATTCCTGCTTTATTATCTATTTGTCTAGTTAATTCTAAGATTTATTTTAACTCTTTAGCTTCTTTCAATTATTGTCTTACCTGTGTGATTTATTCTGTTACTTATTTTAACTCTTGGGTGTAATCTTTTGGTTTTTCTATCTTCTAGCTCATCAATCTTAATTGTGAACTTAACTGATCGAGTGTTTGTCTTACGTTACCACAATGTTCTGGTTTAATGACTAACTTTTCAAATATCATTGAGCAAAGCAATTTAGTCAAACATTATCCATAATTAAGTCAATTGCCACTTTATGTTCTGTAAAGCATTTGAAATCATCTAGTTCTACTAGATAAGGGTAGCTAAGGATCGAACCTAAATATGTCAAGCTCACATTAATTTTAAAAACTAATGAAAAAGACTCAATATTATCAAGAAGCATAAAAATTCATAAATAAATATCTCTAACTAATTATTTGTGTGTATAGAGGGGCCTGTTGGTGACTTGTTTGGAAGGAATTACTGTTCAGCATGACTTGTTTGGAAGGAATTGCTATTCAACATAGTATTTGATTTGTATTTATTATGCAAAATAGACTGCAGCCAGTGAAAAAAAAAAGAACATACTAGCTAGTATGATCATCAACCAAAATAAAACTACTTGTCGTATAATCAGTGATGGCCCATGCCTGATGGGCTGGCATAATGATGTCCTAGCCTAGCCATATGCTAGCCCATCAGGCCATCAAGCTAGCCCAACCCTAAACAGATTCTATATTTAATGCAATCATATTTTACCTCTAACAATGCTTCTTCAACCCTTACAAGTTATTTACTAGTAAACGAGAAGCAAATTAAGCAATTAACTTCCAAAAAGAAGAAAGTATATGCTGGAGAGTGGAGAGGGAATAGGTTTTATCCAAATCAAACTAAAACTTTTAACTAAGATAATATGTAGTAGATAAGTCCACACCAGGTTTAAAGTATAGATGCATCATATTCATAGCACTAGGCCAATCAAAACATTTATAGGTAGCAATTAATGAAATTTGTGACAACATTTCGAAAATATTACCTCAAACATCACAAGAGTAGACTCAATCACACTTCAGCAACATAAGTGTTTACTGCTACTGTTGTACCTTGATAATCCATTAAAACATCATCTTCTATAGTACTTGATTCTTCTAACTCTGTTTCCCTAGTTTCATTTAAGGAAAAATCAGCAACACCACTTCCACTAGTTTGCTAATATAGACATATAGTAATATCTCATTATCTCTATATACATATTCTCAATCTCATGTTACAAATGAAGCAAAGCTTGTTTGCTAAATGCCAATCACAATGCCATTTGCATTTAATGGGGGGACATTGCACACTGTGACAAGTGGATGAAAAGAACACTTGAGAGACATCATAATTCATAAGCTGTAATATGAATATTGACAATTAAGTCAAAAGCAAATGAGAAATTTTTATTTGCAAGTATTTACAAAGGACCAAAAGTGGTCTCCAGTAATTTTCACAAAAACTACCTTCTAAGAACAATGCACTACTAAGCCACAGATTAATGTAAACCAGCATATGCTCAATTTTTTGAACCTAAGCCAATGTGTTGGATCAATAAAGTGACTTAAATGGATATGGACACAGAGATATGTGGAAGGAAATTAGATTTGTCAAACTCAAACCTAACCTCCAAATCAAAAATCAAAAGCCCTAAATTAGCTTAACACAAAAGCCCACATTAATTAGCATAGAAACCCCTAATTTGAACCCTATTTTTCATTGATATAAAATCCAAAACCCAAATTATCTCTTCCCCAAAATCAAAGTTTCTACAATGATTAATCAAATGATTCAAAGCTTTGAAGGATGAAGGAAGAAGGAAATACCTATGCAATTGAATCAAGGTGTTGCAAACCATTAGGTAGTGGTGGTTCACGATAGTAACATATGGTGATGGATAATTGTAACGCTTGGTGGCTACTTTTGGTTGTGGTGGTGCTGTGCTATGTGGATGGTGGCTGGAAGCCATGGTGGTGCCCCAACTCCCAAGTCTTCCCCTTCGCTATTGAAGGTGAAGGTCATCAATGGTGAGAATTGAGAGGGAGTTAAGGAGAAAGAGGGGAAAAATGAGTGGTTATGGACTTGTGGATTTGGACATTTAGGTGTTTCTTGGCAAAACATGTTCTAAAGTTCTAAATTATCCAAAATGGCATCGTTTTGGGGGGTTAAATTTTTTAAAAATTTTACAGTGACCCAAGCCAAACTAAATAGGCCCTGAATTTTTTTGTGCCACTATTTTCGAGGCTCAGCTTTGTTATTTTTTGGGCTTTTTCAAGTTAGCCCATCGGGCCGGGCCCATTTGGCTAGCTTTAATGTTCATATCCCAAAGTCCCAAAGGTCCAAGCTAGAAGCAAAGGAATGGAAATACATTGTTGTTGGTTATGATAAAAAGAGGAAGGGCTAAAAATACATGGATCCTACCACTCACAAATTCATTGTATTAAAGGATGTGTTGTTTGATGAGGTTTCTTTTTATTATGTTGTAGATACTGATATTGAGACTTTTGTATTTGACTTTGATGTATTAATTTAGTTTTATGCTTTATGTCATAATGCTTTTTTTACTTTAGTTTTATGGTCTGGTGTAGCAGCAATGTAGCTGATTTACAGCCATACTTTAGGAACATTATTATGTAATTTGTTCAATTTTATGTTTAAAGCTAGTTTATCCTTTTTGTATCTATGTATTGGCTAATATGTGCCATTGTATCATTCTTAAAGACGTTAGAACCAAGTAGAAGAACTTTCATTGTCTTCTCTATTAAGTTCTCTATGTTCTATTGTGATTTCTCATTTCTTTTACCTAAGTTTCACATACAAATAGTATTAAAGCTATATTGATCTTTTGAAGGATTGTGAGATAACACTGTTAAGGAGAAAACTATTGAGAAAACACAAGAAATCTGTGAGTAGCTGAGTGAAAATAGAAACAGAGAAGGAGATAGTTGAGTGATGGCTTCAACTAGTTATTTTCTTCCTTCACCTCCTATATTTACAGGAGAAATTTCCTAAAACATTTTGGGTAAGAAGGTATCGACATAATAGTCAACCTCTAGAACAGACTACCAATTACTGCAGTATAAGAAATGACTTCTATTGAAATGACTTTTATAGAGGCTTGAACCAATTACTACACAATAGTTTGGCTCATTGTGTTACTCTCATGTACTAGCTACTAAGAGAAGCAAACATGATGAAAAATCTGAGAGAGGAATTTTTTTAGGTTATAGCTCAAAATGAGTGTTATAGAATCTACAACATTGAAACATAAATTTTGTTCATCAGTAGAGATGTGAAAGTATATGAAGAAACCTACTGGAATTGAGACACTTCTAAAATTGAGAGAGTTCCTAAATTTTTAGTGGTTGAGGATTGTAAACACCTAATTTTGTCAAGGGATTTAAATTAATTAGATAATAAAAAAAAATAATTAAATAATAAATAAGAGAGATAAAAAAATGTAATTAAATTGAATAAAAAAATTTGTTTTTCTGAAAAAAAAGGGGGTCCAGCCCAAACAAAACAAAAAAGAAAAAGAAAAAGAAAAAAGGCCCAAACCGGATTAAGCAAAAAAAAAAAAAAAAGGAAGAATGAGCCCAATAGCCCAGCCTAGAAGGAGGCCCAAACCGGTCCACCAACTGAGCCGGTCCCATTCTCTCCACCTCACATGCGAATCCCGTCTCCCTGATTCCCCTCACCTCTGTTCCCTCTTTTCCTCCCGAAATCTCTCTGAAATCCTTCTCTTCTTTCAGCATCCCGGGCATAAGACCTCTGCCAATCCTTCATCCCGGGAATCAGAAATCCCTAAAATTGCGTATTTCACTCAGCCCCTTTCCTTTTTGGGCATCCCGGGCATGGTATCTCTGCCAATCTCTTCTCTCTTGCAGTAACCCCATACCTTCTGTCATGCCATAATCACTAACCAATCTGCTTCCATTTCCCTCTCAAGGAAAAGTCCTAGGTTTATTTCCCTTTTTCACTCCATCTAAAGCCATGATTGAAGGGTTTTGATTGCGAAGGTATGATTTGGAAGGAGCAAGACAGGGGATTCGATTGAAGGGTGTCGATTCCTCTTTTCCACTATAAAAGGAGCTTTTGGGGAGAGGCAAAAAAAGGAGGAAGCCAGGCAGAGAGCTTCTGAAACATAGGGGAAAACCGACAGTAAGCCTACGAAGGGAACGAAGAGAGAATAGAGAGAAGGATTCCAGTATGTCTCAGTTTTGTTTTTTTGCTTGGGTAATGCATATAATCCCGGTCTGTTAACATTCAAGGTTAGGATTTTGATTTCATTTTGCTCCTTGAGGGTTAATGGTGCGAATTTAATTTACTTCTTCTCTGCTCTGTTTCGTTTCTATTTTGGCATGTGATCATTAATTCAAAGAAGGTGAATTTGCCATTGAGGGTCGAAATGCCAGGAGAATCCTAAGTCTTTTCTGTCTATTTCCTATTAGCTATAAAATTGGTGACTTAATGTAGGGAATTTCGTTTGAATATGCAGAATGTTATATAAGTCCACCTTCTTTTGTTTATAGGAGCTTCTGTTTGGTTGTGTTTGACCTGTTTTGATTGAGTTTGATCTGTGTGGTTGAATTTGATCTCATAAGGAACAATCTGAGTTCATGTTTGCCTTGGTTCAGAATGGATTGTTTCCTGGAATACCATTTGAATGGCTATCCTGTGAATCCACCAGTTGATTTTGTGTCTACGGACCCCATGATTGTATGGCAGAGTTGAAAATCTTTTGATGTCTCAGCATGTTTAAATTAATGTTGTTTCATTGGAAAGTTAATTCAGGAGGTAAATGGGGGTTTGATTTTTTTTCTGAATCTAATTGAGACATCTGAATTGGGAATTCTTTTCTGGTGATAATTTAGAATGAACATTTCAAACCAAGAAAAATGTTAAGTAGGAACTTTAAGGATGTGTTCTGAAAAAGACTAGAATGCTATCATTTATTTGTTTATTTATTAGTTGTTTGTTTGTTGTTGTGCTTAAAGGCCCAATCAGCTAAAAAAAATGATGACTCAAGGTCCAATTACTTATAAATCGGGCTCCAATGGCCCATTAGGATTTCAAGTGTCTAACATTTTTAGAATGAGTTCAAAACCCAATGGCATTGCTTTCAAAAAGGGTAGGGGTCCATTTCTATGATCATTAAACAAAACGGCCCATTTGAGTATTTTCAAAAGGGTTCAAAGTCCTATTTCTTATCGCATGGTTTTAATAACTTAAACAAAGAGTTGCAAAATAAAAAAAAATTATTAATATTCTTGGAGGCAATTTTTGATAAAATACTCTCATAAATTTGCATTCTAAAGTTGCAGTTTAACTTATACCTGTTAATAATTTCATTTTGACTCCTACATTTTTAATAATTTTATGTCAACCTCAATCTTTCAATAATTGTATTTTGACCCCTAATTTTCAAAAATGGCATTTCGGCCCCACTTCTTTTATAAACTTCATTTATGCCCCACCATGAATTGCATCATTGATCATAAAGGGTTCATTACTCAAGGGACTTTTAGTAGAAGGTTACTTTCTCCAAAGTCTCAAACTTTTCTAGACTTTCAGTGGAGTTTTTACTTTCCTAAAGTCTCGGTTTTTCGTGGGCTTTTAGTAGAGATGTTCTCTCTGAAGTCCTAATTCACGGTCCAGGCTTTAAGTGGAAATTTAATTTTCCCTAAATGTCTTAATGTCATCTCGCCTAATCAACTGAACAAATATTTCGAACTACTTTGACCTTGATCCCTTTCAGGGTACGTAGGCACTTACTTGGTAAGGCAGGTCTAGTTATTTATTCTTTTCATTTTTTTCCATTAATAAAAATGGGTAATTTTAAATAAATTAAAATACATTAAAGCACAAGCAATTTAGGGTAATCGTCCTTAAGGACGGATGTTATAGGGTGCCTAACACCTTCCATACACGTAATTAGACTCCCAAACCTTTCTCCTGGTTCTGAGGACCAGCTTTCCCTTATTTTTTTAGGATCCCAATTATCCTTCTAATTAATTGGTGGTGACTCCCATTTTCTCTGCATTTTTCCTCATGCGCCCTAAAGTTATAAAGCGATGGCTTTTCACCAGCCATCACGTTGTGACAAGGATGTACTTGATGAAGAAATTGATGATGATAACTTTGCCGTAAGAGGAACAAAACCTCTTTCAGAACTCTACCATTATTGCAATTTGGCTACTATGGAACCTACTAGCTATAAAGAAGCTAGCAAATTGGAAGAATGGATTAAGGACATGGAGGAGGAGATGGCTATAATAAAAAAGAATGACACATGGGGGTTAGTGAACAGACCCAAAATCATGCTAGCCATTTAAGTGAAATGGGTAAGAGTGAAGCTCAATCCAAATAACTTAATCAATAGATGCAAGGCTAGACTTGTAGTTAAAGGCTTCTCCCAACAACTAGGAATTGATTATGTTGACACATTTGCTCGAGTAGGAAGAATGGACAACACCAAAGTCTTAATTTCTTTGACAACTCAAATAAAGTGGAAAATAAGGCATTTGGATATCAAAGTAGCCTTCTTGAATAGATACTTGAGTGAAGAAATTTTTGTAGCTTAACCTGAAGGGTTTGAAGTATATAGAGATGAAGATAAGGTGTATGAGCTCCATAAAGCCCTGTATGGGCTAAAGCATGCCCCAAGGACATGGTATAGCATAATTGACTCCTTCTTAAATGATCAAGGGTTCAAAAGAAGTGAAAATGATGCCACTCTGTATGTGAAAATGTCAGATGGTGTATCCTCTTTAGTTGCTTCATTATATGTAGATTATTTGCAGGTTATTGGAAGTAATGAGCATGAAATGCAAAGGTTCAAGGTTGAGATGGAAAATCAAATTGCGATGTCTGAGATAGGAAAAATTAAATATTTCTTAGGACTTGAGGTTCATCAACGCAGGGAAAGAGTCTTCTTTATCCAACATAAGTATACTCAAGATATCTTAAACAAATTCAAGATGCAAAGTTGCAAAGCTATCCCAACACCTCTTAGTGTCAATTGAAAACTTTTCAAAGGATGATGGTGCTAAGAAGGAAGATGCTACTATTTACAGAAGTTTAATTGGAAGTTTGTTGTATCTACTAACTTCTAGACCATATTTGATGTTCAGTGCAAGCCTACTTTCAAGGTTTATGCAAAGTCCAAGTTAATTATACTTTGCAGCAGCAAAGAGAGTGCTTAGGTACTTGAAAGAAACTGTATAGTTAAGAATTTGGTTCAAGCCAATTGAAAATGGAGCCTTTGTGGGTTATGTGGATAGTGATTGGGCTGGTAGTGTTGATGGCATGAAGAACACTACAAGTTATTGTTTTTCTTGGGTTCAAAGATGTTTTCTTGGATCTCAAAGAAACAAGAAGTGGTTGTTCAATCCATTGCAGAGGTTGAGTATGTACATTGCAGCACCCACTACAGCAAACCAAGCCATTTGGTTTAGGAAGATTCTTGAAGATTTGGGAATAAAGATACTAGATGCAACTACAATTAAGTGTGATAACAAGTCATCAATTGCAATTTCAGAGAACCTTGGGCAACATGGAAAGACCAAACACATTTTGGTTAAGTTTCACACAATTATAGAAGTTGAGAAGCTTAAGAAAATTAAGTTTGTGCATAGCTATTCTAAAAAGTAAGTCATTGATATACTCACCAAAGCTCTTCCTAGAAACAAGTTTAAGAATTTGAGAAATTCACTTAGAGTTTCCAAAAAAACCTTACAAGGAGGAGTATTGAAGATGCTGATATTGAGACTTTTGTATTTGACTTTGATGTATTAATTTAGTTTTATGCTTTATGTCAAAATGCTTTTTTACTTTAGCTTTATGGTCTGGTGTAGCAGCAATATAGCTTACTTGTAGTCATACTTTGGGATCTTTAGGAACTTTATTATGTACTTTGTTCATATTATGTTTAAAGCAAGTTTATCCTTTTTGTATCTATGTATTGGTTGATATATGCCTTTGTATTGTTCTCAGAGAAGTTAGAATTGAATAGAAGAACTTTTATTGCCTTCTCCAACAAGTTCTCTGTGTTTTAGTATGATTTCTCAGTTCACTTGCCTAAGTTTCACTTACATATTATGGTGCCTATGGAATCCCACTTGAGTAGGAAAAGTACAACAACTTGGAGCTTAAGGTGTAAACTTTGCCTCTAAGTTCAAATACTTCATTTGTATCATCAACTGATCAAAGTGAAAGGGGGAGCTCTTATTCTCATATCTCTCCTAATGTTATTGGTAATAATGGTAGTTTCATTGGTAACAATCAATTGGCTATTAGTAAACTTTGAAACCAGAAACTCAAGACTGAAGAGAAATATTGTGAAACCAACCCATTACAGAGATGAAAACTTTATAACTACTTAATTATTCTTGTTTCTTTGATAATCCAATGGATGAAGAAGAACTTTCTACTTTTGATGAAGCTAATGGTGTTAATGGGTGGCAATCTTCTATGAATCAAGAGATAAATGCTCTTAAAAATAATGAGACTTGGGTTCTTGTTCTTAAACCTAAGGATATTCAACATGTTTCTTACAAATGGGAACGGACAGATGGAGAGGGAATAAGTAGGGCCTGGCCCCCCTCGTCCAAAATTTTGTTAATATATATATATATATATAATATAGCCATGATAGATGTGATTTTCTGAGTTTAAAAAATAATGGTCATGCACTAAAAGAAGGGGATGTGCTTTACTATAAAACTATGAAAGAGAAACACTTAATAAACAAGCCACACGATGCCATTGAAAAAGTAAAGGAGGCAAAAGTATTTGATTTTTGGAAGGGTTGCTTCTCTCAAAAGGAGTTTAGAAACAAACAAAATAAATTCAAACAAATTCAAAATAAAAAGGAGCTCTAATATGTTTTAATCAACTATGCCTTTTGAGTTAGTAGCGCCTATCAATTACCAATTGAAGCTTGACATAAGGCTTAGGACAAAAGAGCTAATAGAGGAAAAATAAAAGAAGGTATACTTTTAAAATAAAAAAATCTTCCACTTTCTTTATGTTTATTTATATATATACTACGGTCGCCATAAATACACTATGTTTGATTTGGGTGTAAATACAACATGTTTTTAAATTTATTGCCCTGTCAAATGTAATAATGTGAGTAAAACATTGCTTTCGGCCCCTCCCTTACATAATTTTTGGATTTGTCCCCGTTCAAGTGTACTATTGATAGGTTTATGATATGGTTAAGTAGTATAGTAGAATGCAGAAGAGTAACGAGAGATGCAACAGGTATGTTCATGGAAGGATTTGTTAAACGCATACGTAGTATGCCTCATGCATAAGAAAATAGAAGGAAATTAAAGGAAAATATACATGAGTAAATCAAGAATATCAAAATTGTTTAAACACATACATAGTATGTCTCATATAGATTAATTTAATTGATATACACTAATTTTAGAAGATATTTCTAATTTAGATATTAAGCTCTAATTTATTTTGAAATTTGACCAGTATGTGATTTGTTGAGGGTTTCTCAAATGCAAAGGTAAAATTCTAAATGAACATTTTTAAAAAGAAAAGGTGTACTAGATTTATTCAACCTCAATATGCATGCAAGAAGTGCATATATATTTAGAATACAAAAACAAAAAATACAAAGTCACAAACTATGGGGTAATTACTTGGAGCAATGTAGCTAGTTGTAGGCATGGTCGTTGTATGTGAGCCAAATTTAGTTACATGGCCAACCATTTCTTTATCCAACATTATATTACTTGGCTTCAAATCACAATGAACCGTTGGTGCTAAGAGGTCATGATAGAGATACTCCAAAGCAAATGCAACATCTATCATTATAGGGGGTTACTCCCTTGTTGCCCCATTTTGAGGGGATAGGGGAGTTTAAATATTAAAAAAAAAAGACATTTTAGTTATTTTTTTAATAATGATAAATTAATTGTAAGTTAAAAAATTAAATAAATAAACAAAACCAAAAACCATACAAAAAAATTGAAAAAGAATCATGCATTTAAAAAATTAAAAAGTTTGAAGAATAAGAAAAAAAAAACATCTCAAAAAGTTTCTAAAAAATACAATAAATAAATAATGAAAACAATAAGAAAACAAAGAAAACAAAAGGGGTGTGGGATGAAAAAATTAAAGAAGGGACGGTTGGATGGTCCCCTCATCATTATATTCAACCTTTGCAAAAATTTAAACAATAGTTATGAGAATACTGTTAGGAATAGGTTGCCCATAAAAGCAAGTTGTATTCCCCAATTTGATGTAAATATATTTTAATATTAATAAATAAAGAGTTTATTTATGTAAGCTTTATTTTCTACCTACTAAGGTTCCTTGATTCTAATAAACCAAGATACATTTGTATAAGGGTTATGCAAAAGAAGATATGAATCTTTGGTTGAATCAACAAATAATATTCACAGTCACTGAATAGAGTCGGTCACTTTGTTCAATTAAGATCGTAGTTTCTAGATTGCTTCCATTGAAATAATTAAATTCTTTTATAATGGAATGATGCATATTAAATCATTGAAGTATTAGATTTCAGGTAATGATACTATTAAATGAATTAGAATTAGGTGAGATATCAAGTTCAAGTTAATACCATTACTTTGAACATGAACTCACACACATTGCATCTGCTAGTAGTAGAATCAAAATCCTAATAGATTATATACTTGTGTTCATAACTATTGTGATCTTTTTTGATATAGTATGGGCACGACCATTGTGTGACATTGGTGAACATCCAGGAACATAAATCCAATAAATGAAGTTTGTAGTATATCATCACTTTTGGTGATTTTAAGAAGACAAGTCAGATATCTAGGTCCAGTGAAATGATGAATTATCTACTCATCATTTCTATATAATTTTAGAAAATTTCTAAAAGACTATATGGCCACTTATTGAATGAAATTTGAGACCAGATGACAAAATTGACATAAAGGTTAAAACAATAATTTTAACGATGGCTACATGGGTTCACAAGTATTAGGTTTGCAAATTGGACAAATCAATGTACAACATTAACTTCTAGTAAATTTAAAAATTATCAAGAGTGCATTCATGAGTCTTTGGTGAAATGACTTCATGATTAATAAAATTGAATTATCTTAATCAAATTAAAATAATCCCAATTTATTGGAGCTTGAAATTCCTATGTCCAAAACAAGATTTCCCACCTAACTTTAGAGAATTTAATCCACATTAAGTTAGAATAGATTTAAGATGAAGCTAATTGATAGCATTTCATGTAATGTCATTATTAAGAAAAGAGTTGTCTTAATTTGGATAAAGAGATATGTTACAACAATGTTGTCCTAATTATGCTTGAAAAGCTAAGAAACATTTGTTTCACCAAAGAGACAAAAATAATTCTCACATTAGTTGCCTAATTTAAACAAGTGTTGTTTTAATTCGACAATGAAATTTTACGACAAAGGTTTGTCTTAATTAAGACAAGTATTCTCTTAATTTAGATAACCTTTATCTAAGTAATTGTTTTTGGTTTAACTACTTTATATTAATATTTGAATTGGTCAAAATTTTAATTTAAACAAGTTGATTAAAATAAAATTAAATCTCCATTTAATTAAGAATTTTTGCTATAGCATTTATGAGGATAAAATTAATTTAATTAATTAATTATCCTAGTGTTGTTGCATAGTTTGAATTGCTTAAACTTGTGAAACAACCTCATCCCTATGTGATAGAGAGGTATATGGCCAAAGGAGGAGAATTTGTCTTTGACATAATCAAATATATTATCTTCTAATTATCCTAATTATCTAAGTAAATAAAGTTTAGAAATTAAAAATATTTTAATTTGTTAGGTAACCTACATTCACTAGGAAACTAAATAAGTCAAAAGAATTTAATTAAGTAAAATTCATTTATTTGAAATTTTAATTCAAGCATGACCAATTAGAAAGCCGCACATGTTTTATTTAATTGTTAAATAAAATATGTCAATATAAAAATTAATAATATGATTATTAATTAATAAATCATTAGATCATTTGATTATATAATATTCCCCATTAGTAGGTACGTGAATCCTTAATGGTTAAGGATTTAGTTTTTGAATTACACTCAAATGCTGTCACATGACCAAGGGTTAGCATATTATATATATGCAACCTCTCCCTCTTGTGGTCGTACAAGTGAATATTTGAGAAAGAGAAAAAGTGAATTCTTTGGTGTGCCTCTATAGAGTTCTTTACACCATATTAAGAGAAAGAAAGGGGAAGACTTTCTAATTTACTTTGAAATCTATCAATTATTTTATTTCATCTTTTGTTTATTCCAATCACTAAACCTATTGTCACGCCTCAAGTTCTGAGCACGTGATCGGCTTAGGAACCAGCAATAAGATGGTGCCCTATAAGCCTTCACTTATATAGATGTATTTAACCCAATTTAACTTAAACTGTAGCCAAAATGCAAATACAATAGACAGGCCCACCATAACTCATAAAATAGGCCTCTGTGGCCATAACAGAATTAACTAATTATATGTTATAGCCCAAGACATTAATAATATGCAAAACCTTTGATCACAGAAGACAATGCTATCACCTAGTCCAACTGTCCAAGAGCTTCAGGCGTTAATCCATTTGTCCTCCAGAGAAGTTACATGGAATTGACAATTTGTACAAGGAAACCTCCAAATTTTAACCTAGGGAAAAATAAAGGGATAAGTCAAACTGACCCAGTGAGAAGGATCACCCCCACCAATAAAGGTACAAGCTTTCACTAATACTATTTAATGGGTACGTGTAGATAAATATATGTAGATCTGTAAATACCGATCTTCAAAAGCATCAATTAAAATCACATCAATATCAATATATATGTACATTTTCAAATAGATTAAATAGGACTCACTTGATATCATGTTGCCTTACAAAATAGAAATCATATAATGGTCATCAAAATAAGTCAAACCTTGACATGATGAAATAACTATATGAGTGAAATATGTTCAAAGGGATTTAAAAGAAAATCTGGAAGGATCAATCCATTGCCCCTTTACATGAGAAACTTTAACAGATACAGATAACATGTAACAAATATTCATTTTGGAGTAGAGCTTCTAGCCAAATACAGATAATAGATATTTCATTCAGAGCATAGTTCTCTATTAGATAGATATATATATATATATATATATATATATATATATATATATATATATCAAATAACAGATATTCTAATTCAGAACCAGGCTCACAGACAGTGATATTTCATAACATAGTCCATGAATATCCAGATAAACTAGGTGCACCTGGGGTTTCTTTATCGAAGTAGCTAAGGATCCACCAAAATAGCTTTATAAACCCATAGATCAACATTTTACAATACTGATTTAGATGAAATAAGAATAATTTAAATTGCATAAATAATTTTTGAGTAAATTGTAAATGCAAATATTAAAGTACTTCTCATAAGATGAGGAATATAAATAAGTTTAGCTAGTTAAAAACAATTATCAAATGTACTTGTGCATTCCAGTACAGAAGTAAGATAAAGATTAAAACAATATCCATTTTTCTCATGTAGCTAATGAAATCAGGATTATAAATGTTAAAAGACGTAAAAATTCACAAAGAGCATTTTTGCATAACACTTTTAGATACCAGCTATGTAGGTATAATATATATACTGATAATAAAAAACACCCAGACATCATACAATAGAGAGTTCCACTCAAAAACATTATGTTAATATTAAAAAGACTTAAAACTAATATCCATAAGAAACCATAATTTAATGCTAAAGTACTTTATAGCTCGATAACAGAAGCTTTATGCTTTACAAAGGTGTTAAAGTCATATGCATGGACAATAATAATTATTTTAAACATAATGTGCCAAACATGTTTCATAAATAGATGTAAATTACATATTAAAGAACCTTTGTAACAAATCCTTGCATATACAAAACCAAAATTTGTTCCATTTACCTCTTTATAATTAAAATAATATAAGAACAATAACACTATAAGTTTAGAAATCAAGAGAGCATATGTATATAGAAAGTTCTTGTACCCAAAGGTAGAGCATTTTCACTCAACTTGTTAACTTTTGGAAGATTTTTTCAAATGACTTCCATTATGGAGTATGAGCCAAAACCCAAGATATTCCTAGCTTGTCTTTCATCACTTTTGTAGACTCATTTGAGATTGAACACATAAGGAAATTTTCTTTATGACCTTCTCCAAATCCATGAAAGTAGGAAAGCCACTACAATATGAGAGGAACTAAATAATCTTGAAAATAGCTCTCAACCAGACAATTTACTAAGCTTAAACTAAGCTAAAATCAGCAATTTACTTGGTACCATTTTATTGCAACTGTGATGCCCAAAAAGATGAATTTCCTAAGTTGAAAATTGTTGATGGGGAACTATTAACACTGAAATGGAACTCAAGTTACTACAATGAAACTTGTAGCTGGGTGACCACAAGAAAGAGGAAAAATGGCCAAGAGTTTGTAGCATTTTTTGTGGTAGATAAAGGGGAAAGGAGAAATTGGGAGATAATTCTAGAGAGATCAAAAGAACTTTAGAGAATGGCTAAAATACTGGAAGAGTTGACAGTTTTCTATAAAAAGGCAAGCTAAGCGTGTAGTTAAATGTTGTGCACAATATATAAGAATTTCCTATACTAATCTGACTGAGTCTAGAAGGACCACGATTTTTCTTGTCAAGAAGTGGAGAATGTCTTAGACATCTTTTCGGAGAAACTTCCTGGAGCTTCTACCTGAGGAGCACATAAGAGAAATGTCATATTTGCTTAAAAAAATAGTTTACTGATCATGGATGCTAGCTAGCTTTATGACTATTGCATATTTAAATAAAACTTGGCCAAAAATAATGTCAATAAACCTCAAAGAGAGGGCATTAATGATAAAGCATTTAATCCTAGATCCAAAATAACAAAAATAATAAACTTGCTATTAAAATCATATATATCTAATACTATATTGTTTTCTTCAAAAAGAGATAGTATATTACATAAATGTAATTCTCACTTATATAAATTAGGATGTTTAATCGATTTAAAAAAATTCTCATTTAAGCTTCCAAAATAATTCATTCTCACATAACCTCCTTTTAATATTTTCTCTAAAACCGAAGGGAATTTCTCAGTTTAAGAAAATGCCCAAAAATATTGATCACCAATACAGTTTGAAGGTATTCAAATTGAACGACATACATCTAAGCTTCAAAAACATTTTAACTCAATTAATTAGATAATGCTTGTTCTTAAACCAACATAATTTAAAATGGATGAAATTTACTTAGAAGGTTGCTAGTTAGAAAAATTTAAACAATGGGCATTACACTTATTCACCATAGGTTCTGTGGGTTGATGCTTTCCAAAGAATAGGTGGTTAGTGCGCTTGGTTGGGAAGCAAATTGCAAGATTAAAATGACTACAAGAGATATGTAGAATTCTTAACTATTTTATTACTCTTACTAGCATGAGTTATTTGCCTATGTGTTTTGCCTTTGCTTGTTTGTGAGCTTGAATGTTTTAAAATTTTGAAAAACCCATGCTTATACAGTAAATACTTAAGATAAACAACCAGATCCAACAATTAGTATAAGAGCCTATGGTTCATAGCTATAAGTTTGTACGATGCATGGTTGGCACCTAGAAATTATTTACAATGTATGATTGTTAGTATGATGTCTTTGATATGTTGTTTTTGGTTTAAATTAAATTTCTCGCCATATTAATGTTTTAGAGGAATTTCCTTGTATTTTTGGGATGTAACAAGAAGGGTGACCTCATGTGGTAATGATTCCTTCTTGGTTTATTTTTGTTAATTTTTAAATTACAAAATTATGTTGTAAATCGCAAGAAGCCATTAATTGTAACATGGAGGCAACGACAATCTCAAGAAAGGTGTGAGGACTTCTCGGCTAAGCCCAAGGCATGGTAAGTTGATGAAGGCATCCCTAAAGTCCAATAGCTGGAGCAATCACAAGGAATGAAGAAAATAAATGTAATAGTTTAGGATTTTATTTTTATTTTCTAGGATGGGCATTAATATGGTAATGGTATTATATTTAATTTTATAATATGTGATGTTATATGCTATAACATGTCATGTAGACTAGTAGGTGCCAATCAACCTCACTTGCTCATGCATACATTATGTTTCATATTTTAAAAGAGTTTTAAAATATTGAAACATAAGAAGGAAGAATAATTAACAAGTTGGCTTATTAAGATTTAATTTTTCAACTAAATAATTAGTTAGAAGTTAATTAGGTCCATAATTGATAAATTAGTTAAAATTTCCAACTAAAGAGTTTAGTTAGAATTAAATCACCTAGTAACTAATTTGTCAATTAAATTACCTAAGTTGATTTTCAAGCGAAGAGTTAGTGTGAAAATAATTAGGAAATGTATAAGGACTCAAATACATAAAATTCCTAAATAATCAGTAAAAGTTACTAATACAAAGCCCATCTAAAACATTTAGAATGGAAACCAAGTTCATAAATGATTTAAGTTTTCTAAAGAGATGCATGCTAGAAAATTGGCAAATCAACTTAGAATAATTATTCATGATTAATTAATTAACATTTTGAGTGAGAGAGGGCGCTAGTAATCCTAGAATCCACGACTTCCAACTGTTATTCCATTGTCATGAAGTTTAAGTCACTCCTTACAGGTAGGCATATACTCAAACCAAGACTAAAATAGATTTCCTAAGTGATAAGTCCACCTTGGTGGAACATTAAGTGTGACTTCCCATAGAAGCATACATAATGGTACATCTAGTTGTGATTAAATGGTTGGTTAATACACTCAGCATTAACCTATCAATATATTGCCTATAGTAACTTTGTTTATATATTAATGGGCCAAATAAAGGGGATCCTCAACTATGTTAAGTATGAAGATACTGGGTAGCAAAGTTGAGTGGGAGGGTCCCGATTTACCATGTAATATGTATTCATGACCCATAGTCAGTTGTTTATTGTAGAAGGTGAATGACTGTCAAACATGAATTAATATGTTTATGCATGCATGTATCATGTTTTAAAAGTTCTTTTAATAGCCAGTAGCTTACTAATATTAATTGTATTTATTATAGACTATCCCTTAATCATGAACCCCCTGTCCATTCTTCTTAACAAATGCAACATGAATGGTGAGAATTATATGGAGTGGAAGAGAAACCTCAACAACATTTTAAATTATAACAAGATAACATGGGTTATTTATGAGCAAGCACCCCTTGATCTGACTCCTAACTCACTACTAAGCTCAACCGAGTATCATAAGAGGTGGCATGAAGCCAATACTTTAGCTAAGTGTTACATACTATCCTCAATGACCAATGTGTTGTAGTAGTAGCATGATGGCATGCAACATGCCGCTGACATAATGTATCATCTACATGAAATGTTTTGTACAAAGATTTGATCTGCCTAGGTGAGTTGTCAATGCTTTCAAATACTTTAAGAAAAAGCTAAGGGAGCCTGTAAACACTAGATTTTGACCAGGCACTTTTAAAATTAAATAAATACATGAAACAAATAATAATAAAAATAATGAAAAAATATACAATAAAAAAATATAATTGAAAATATAAAAAAAATTATTATGATAAAGTATAAAAACAAAAAAAAGAATTAATTAAAAAAAAGAGAAGACAAAAGGGAAGGGGATTAGTTATGAATGGATTATTTGTATTATCCACTTGTTTATCTCGTCTTCATCATTATTATTATTACTTCCGGGAGAGTAGGCAATATGTCTTTTAAAATAGGTAATTCCCATTTAATCAAGATTTGATTTCCATATAAAATGTTTAGGAATTCCAAGGACCTAGGTCAATGAAAATATCCAAAAAGCATAATTAGATATTAGAAGGATTTCAAGGATCCAGGATTGTAAAGGATTACTAAGTATCCAAATATTTTTAAATGCCTACAAAAGCCCAATCAATTCAAAAAGGGGTCCAAAGCCCATTATTGCTCTCATGGTTTTAAGGACTTAAATAAAAGGTTGTGAAAAATAATTAATTGGCTTTCTAATTCAATACGCGTTTCAACCCCTAATCCTTTAGTATTTCAATTTTGACCATATACTCTCAATATCATTTTGACCCTAAATCTCTCAGCAATTGTATTTTAGCCCTCATACTTTTAAGAATTATAATTTTGTCCCTAAATTTTAAAAATCACATTTTTTGGTCCCATTGCTTTCAAGATTTACATTTTGGCCTTCATTATTTTTCATAATTAAATTTTGACCCTTTAACTTTTAATGATTGCATTTTGACCCATAAACTTCTAGCCCCGTTTCTTTTATAAACCTCAATTTTATCCTACAATTAAATAAATTTCATCATTTTCCCTTAAAAGAAGTCATTATTCAAAGGACTTTCAGTAGACGTTGATCTTCTTCGAAGTTCTGTTTTTATGAGTTTTCAGTGGAATTTTATATTCCCTAAGATCTTAGTTCTCACAGGCATTTAGTGGAGATTATTTCTTCCCAATGTTCTTGTTTCCTTAGACTTTCAGTGAAATTTTATTTTTCCAAAGTCTCAGTTTTTATAGGCTTTTAGTAGAGATACATTCTCTCCAAAGTTTTAACCTGTTATTTAGGCTTTAGGTGGAAATTTAATTTTCCCTAAATGTCCTAAGGTTTTTTCAATTAATTAATCAGTTTAACGTAGATTTCAAACTACGTTGACCTTTATCCTTTTTGGGGTACGTAGGCACTTACTTGGTAAGGCAGGTCTAGTTATTTATTTTTTATTTTTTTATTTTGTCCATTATTATATTATTAATAAAAATGGGGTAATTTTAAATAGATTAAAATTCATTAAAGCATAAACGATTTAGGGTAACTGTCTTTAGGAACGGACGCTGTGGGGTGCCTAACACCTTCCCTACACGTAATTAGACTCCCGAACCCTTCCTCTGGTTTCGAGGGCCAGTTTTCCTTTCT
>JASKGM010043924.1:0-21681 GCA_034509205.1 Ceratonia siliqua
TTTGATTAATTTAGAATATGTGTTTGTTGATTTTTGTGAGTAATTTTTGTATTTTATTTTATTTTTTTAATTTTTTTAATTATGTCTGTTTAAGCTCGTTTATGCCCTGAAACTATGGAGAGCCGGGTTAGGGCTTTCAAATAGAGGCCCAACAAAAAAAGAGCTTGACCCGGTCTGACTCGTTTTTCTTGTAGCTCAAGGAGGGCTGGACCGGGCCTGACCAACCCGTTTTAACAGTGTTATCAGTTGAATTAGTCCCTTATCATTAACGTTTGGCTGTTTTCATTGACATATCCAAACTTTTTCGACTGTTCCCTTCCCCTAAAAAGTTGGAATAATGTCATTAATATTTTTAAAATGTTTTAATTGATATATTTATATATTTTGTTCAAAATTATATTATTAAGTTTATAATTATTTAAAAATTTAAAATATTCACTTATGAAATGTTGTTTGATTTTCTTTTTAAGTTAAAATGTTCTCGTCTATTCTTGGAATAGGAGGAAATCTTGACTTTAAGGCACATTAAGTGGCAAAAATTAACTTGACAAGTCAGCATTACACGTGGAACCTGATTATTGAATTGATCCCAAAATGTGTTATAGAGTAAAAGAGAAGAGATGATGGAATGAGAATAAGCTGCTATTTTCTTATTTGGATTATTAGCGAAAAAGTGGAATTAGAAAATACGGCCAAACAAGCATTAAAATACGTAAATTATGTGTATACGTAAAATCTGTTGCCAAACATTTTGAGATATTATGACGATAATTTAGATGATGAGTTTCGGAGAGAATAACAAATTTGGACATTTGAATTGAGATGAGGAATAAGGGGGAGTGAATAGAAACACGTACACAGAAACAAACAAAAGAAATCCCACCCTATACGTTATCCTTTCTGCACAACCAAACAAGAAGCAAATTCTACACTTTTTTCCACTTGTCTGACAAATCCAATGAAACCCTAATTGAGAACATCAACAACTTTCCTTTAATCTTCTATCATATGCCCCATATAAGAGGTCTTATATTTAAACTTAAAAAAAAAAAATCAAACATGTTATGTCTGATGCTAGCTGATATTTTTAATATATTAAAAATACTACAAATCATCAAAAGTGTCAATACAATTTTATATAAGTTTATGATTTCACTTTTTTTTAAAATAAAACAATATATAATGTATAAAAACCATTTTTTATCCAATTTTTTATTATTAAAAGAAAAAGAAATCCAAGAAAAATAAAAATAAGGAAAAAATAAAAATAATAAAGTGCAAAACAAAATACAAAAAAATAAATACAAAAGGAAATGCAAGAAATACAAAAAATAAGTGAATGCTCCTTGGTTCATTTTTGTCCATTTTTGGGCCAAAAGGTTTTTTTTACCTTTCTTAAGCCCAATCCTTCTTTAATATCTGCAAACCCAATGCTTCATCACCAGCAGCCCAAGCCCATGGCCCACATTACCCAACCTGACCCGGTTCACCCTAAACCTACCCGATCTGCTTCCTCTTCAACCTACACGCCCCATCTCCTTTCTCTCTCAATGCACCAGCCGCATTCCCCTGTGATTTTCTTTCCCATTTCTAATGCCACCTCCCAATCTCCCAAGAAATCTCTATATAATTTTCATCCAATCTCTTTCTTTCATAATCAAAAGGGAACTAGATTTGTTTCCTTTTTCTTCTCTTCTCTAACGCCGGTGGGAGGAGTGATTTGAAAGGGGAAGTGATTTCTTTTTGGCTATAAAAGGAAGCAGAGCAAACTATTTGAGGGGGGACGGAAAATAAGAGGAATCTTGAGCATCCTAAGGATCTTTGGAGAGAAGAAACACCGTAGGAAGATTACGAGGCAAACATTCCATATCGGCCTGATGCTTGGTCATGAATGATTCATATTTTTTCAGCTCGAAGCCATGATAAATGGTGTTCTTTGGGTCCGAGGGATATACTCGATTAAAATCCCCAAACCTCCACGAGTCAAAGGGCAACTGCATATCTCAGAATCTAACTTTGATATATTGTGTTTTACTCTTTCGAATGTGGTTGTGAATTTGGTAAAATTTGAGTTTCAAATATGGCTGATGTTCTTTATTGAAATGTGCTGGACTCTTGTTCGAAACCTTCCGCTGTTCTTATAAGAAAATAGTGAAGCCATTTGGGTCATAATATGACTTAGTGCCAGATTAAAAAAGAAACATGAGGATTATCACGCTGCATTGATGCTGCAAATTTGTCTTCTTGACTGATCCTGGTTTAAAATCCATTAAAGTTTTACTTTGCCTTTTATAAAATGATGTTGATTGTGCGTTAAACTAGATTTTTATCTCTTGTTAAAATCATGATCTACCTTTATTGCAAATGCGATTTCTCTGCAAGTTTGTTTATTTCTGTTTAAATGGTGTTTCAAATTTTTCATTGATAATAAGAGGTTATTCATTTATTTTACATGATACTTTTTGTCCCAAATTTGTTTAACTTCAAATTTCATTTTAAGAACACGTGGGGGGAGAGGGGGATTCTGAGATTGAAATCTCATTTTGATAAATATGACACTGTTTGGAATATGCTTTTGCTCTCTTAAATATATGTTGTCATTAGTGCTAGGAATGTGATAGTCAATCTGAACACCTAGCCTATCACCCTGGATTCCACTCTTTTTTTTTTTTCCCTTGAATAAACATTAGTATATGAGATTATTGGTTCATCTATTTAGGTATAACATGTCTAATTTCCTTTTCATGACAATGTTTGGATTACTGTATGATATTTATTCTTTTGGGTTGTAACCTATTTATTTGTTTATTCTCCTTCCCTTGTTAACTTAGGCATGTGCTTTCCATATTTTATTATTTCATTTTTACTCCTCTTTTATTCTATTTTATTTTATTTTTATTAATTTTTCAATTTAGGTTATTTAATTTGGGCTCCTAGGGTGTTTACTGCACCCTCTAAGGAAATAATAAAATAAGGAAAATAAACTTTAGATGCAAGGCACCCTATACCTTTGTGATAAAGTGTTTAATTTAAAATAAGATTATTACAAGCTAATGGTTCTTGATTCCTTTTTAATTTGGTTTTCATTTGAAAATTAATTTGTGAATAATTGAGCTTCAAGGGCCAACTTTAAATAAAATTCCTAACCTATTTAGGTAGGAAGCTCTAATGGGTTCAAATTAAGAAGACACTTTCTTTTCTAAATTACTTCAAAAGTGGTTCTCATAGTGATTCCAAGGATCACTTTGCTTGTTGGCTTTGGGTGAGTACATAGTGCCTCTATATTGTCTAAATCCCTAATTGGCTTTGGGTAGTGATTTCATGCCCCCGCATTGTCCGATATTTTCTTGGCTTTGGATGAAGATTTTAATGACTTCGCAGTGTCCATTTCCTTTGACTTTGGGTGAAGATCTGGTGTCTTTGCATTGTATAAACTTGGTACTAGTAAAGAGATCATACATCTCACCTAATTATACTCATCAAATTATTCTTGAACTATGTAAGCTTTGATTCTTGTTAGGGTACGTAGGCATTGACTTAATAAGACATGCCTAGTTCTTTCAGCCTTTATCTTTTTTCATTATATTAATAAAATGGGTAATTAAATCATATAAAAATTAAGCATAAACGATCTGAGATAATCATCTTTAAGGTGGACGTTGTAGGGTATCTAACACATTCCTCATGCGTAATTAAACTCACAAACACTTCTTCTGTTTTTAAGGGTCAGTGTTTGATTTTTTAAATAATCACAACAAGTCTTCTAATTAATTATGGTGACTCTATTATTTTAATCTCTGTATTTTTTTTTCTTTTATCGCCTTAAGGTTACGATTTGCCTTTTTCAGTCGTCACGTTGTGATATAATATACAATTTGGCTAGACCCTAAAACAAAATAATAAGATAATAAGATAATATGGCGAAAAAAAAAATCCGAGAGTGTAGGAAAGCTATCTTAATCAAACACCAATTAATTGGGATACATTATCTTGAGGTTCATAATATAATACTTGAAATATTTTTTAAATAATATTTAAATTTTTTATAAATAAAAAATTTAATTTATTCTTAGTATTAATACTATAAATTAATATAACAAAGAATTGATCTCTTAATATTTTTATAATAAAATTGACAAAAACACAAGTATTATATTATTAAATTTAAAGAAAGTTATGAAAATTTATTTCTTAATTTTTCATTTTTAGAATCATAATAAAATATCCACACAAAAATGTTGGACTTATTAATTCAGCTGCCAAAAAGAGCGAAAAGAAAACCCCTTAGCATGAGAACCCCACCTCGAAGCTTTAAATCCACACTCTGGTAGCTGAGAGAGAGGCTTTCAATAAACCTTATCTCTTCGGCCTCTCTCCTTTCCCACGGTTCCTCTCTATCGTCAAAACTTAATCTTTCATTTTTTTTCCATTCTAGTTGTTCATATACCCAGTTTCATCCATGGACTTTGACCCTTATGTTCTTGAATGTTCCTTGTATGTATCGAACCAATCAATTTATGTACCTTCATCTTATTCTCTTGAAGATTCTAATAAAGAATGTTCTAGATTGTGAGAAATCACAAACCCGCAACAAACTTATTCTGGAAGAACAATGTGATCAATTAGAATCAAAAGTTGATTTTGATGAAACTGGGTAAGAAATAATTGTCCATGCTTAATTATCCTAACTAGTTAAAGTGAAATAAAATAATTTCACTATCATTGTAGACAAGTGTTTTACAGACCAGGGTACGCCTGATAAAAAATAAAAGTAATTGTGTTAGAATAACTTCTTTTATTTAAACAACCTTTTTAAGATACTTGCATATGAAATAAATGTTTTGCAAATTGGTGCACTGGTAAAAAAAATAAAAGATAATGTGTTAAATTAATAAATGGTATTTAAACAACTGTTTAAAGACAGTTGCATTTCAAGATAGCTGCATTTCAACCAATTGTTTTGAAGACAGGAGTGTATTTGTTATATAAAAGTGGTTGTGTTAAATTAATAACATTTTTAGACAAGTTGCATCTAATACTGTTGGATGGTAAAAAATAAAAGAGATTGTGTTAAATTAACAACTTTTATATAAAAAACTGCTTTAGGACAGTTGCGCTTGAAATGATTATTTTACAGACAGAGTTGCTTCAAGTAAAAAAAAAGAAGAGACTCTATTAAATTAACAATTGTTTTAACATAGTTACGTTTGAAATAACTATTTTGCAAACAACAGCATGTCTGGTAGAAAATAAAGAGGGTCTGTTATTTAAACAACTTTTCTAAGAGTGTTGCGTCTAAAATAACTGTTTTGCAGGCATGTGTATTTGGTAAAAAATAAAAGAGGCTGTGTTAAATTAACTATTGTTATTTAAACAACCATTTTAAGATTGTTGCGCCTGAAACAATTATTTTATAGACATGAGTGTGTTTGTTATATAAAGGCGGCTATGTTAAATTTATAATTGTTTTAAGATAGTTGTGTCTAAAATAACTATTTCGCAAACTGTTAGGAATATGTTATCGTAGAAAACAAGTTTATTCATGGACATATTGTAAATACATTTTATAATTAAATAAATAAAGAGTTTATTTATGTAAGCTTTGTGTTCTATCTTTTAAGGAACCAAAATTCTAAATGAAAAAAGATACATTAGCATAAAGGTTAAACAAAAGGTGATATATATAATTGGATGAATCTAAAAGATTATTTATAGTCACTCAATAGAGTTGGTCACTCTATTCAATTAAGACTACAGTGCTCAGTTTACCTCCATTGAAAGAGTAAGAATCTCCTCTAAGGGAATGATGAATCTCAAATCATTTCAGGTATTGACATTGTTACATGAATATGAACCAAGTGAGAATTCGAGTTTAAGTTAATACTGTTATTATGAACTTGAACTCACACCCATGCACTCACTTGTGGTTGAATCGAAGTCCTGATAGAATATAGACTCGTGTTCATGTCCAGCATGGTCTTTGATACACTAAGGGCAGGACCACCATATCTCGTTGGTGAAGACTCTATATGTTGGGATCATAGTTAGAGTGAACATCAAGGAACACATATGCAAGAAATGGAGTTCATAGTGTAAACATCACTTAATGTGATTTTTGGAAGACATCTAACAAACCTGGGCCCAATGAATAATGAATTAGCTAATCGTCATTACAAGATGTCTTTTAGATATGATCTAAAAGTATTTGGTCACTTATCATATGAAACTTGACACTAGGGGACAAAATTAATATAAGGGGTAAAACGAAAATTTTACCTTGTGTCAATGGATGTCTATGAGGGTTCACAAACACTCAGTTTGCAATTAGACAATCAATATTAAATATTGACTTCTTGTAATCTTAGGTTTTTCAAGAGTGCATCCATGAATTTATGGTGAAATGATTTCCTGGTTAACAAACTCAGATTGTCTTAATTAAAGTAAAATAATCTTAAGTTTATTGAAGCTTAAATTCCTATGTCTAAATGGATTCCCCATCTAACTTTGTAGAATTCAATTCAATGTTGGTTAGAAGAATAATTTTGATGAGATTTAATGATAGTATTTACTATTTTAGTATTGTCTTAATTAAGACAAAACTTATGTTAATACAAAAGTTGTCTTAATATATTTGTATGTCTTAAAAGAGACAAAAGTTGTTTCAATCTTAGACAAACATTTTGAGGACAAATGTTGTCCTAAATGTGCTTGGTAATATAAGAAACACTTTTGTCCCTAAAAGACAAAAATATATCTTACATTACTTATCTTAATTAAGACAAAAGTTGTCTTAATTAGACAAGGGATTTTCAAGATAAATGAAAGTCTTAATTGTGACAAATGTGGTCACAACCATTATAACCTCTAATTATCCTATTCGATTTTTGGCCACTTGAAGGGATTAATTTAAATTTAATCAAATTTAATTATCCTTAAGTGATCAAAGTGAAATAAAATATTTTCACTATCCTATGGGATTTTCGGCCAACCTACTATGGAGATAGAGTTTGAATTGTTCAAGCTTAATTATCCTAAGTAGTTAAAAGTCTAAGTGATAGGATAAGAATTATAAAGAGTTTTAATTCCTAATGAGTCCAAAATGCACTAAAAGACTAAATGGTCAAAGAGGTTTAATGTAAATAAAATTCTAGTATTAGGATTTTAATCCCAATTACAATAATCATTAACCAATTAGAAAGTTCCAAGTTGTTTTATTTAATTGTTAAATAAAATATTGTAATATCAATTAATAATGAGATTATTAATAGATATAAAAATTAGATAATATATTATCTCTAAGTTATTGTATTTAATTATAAAATAAAATAAAATAATATCATATTAATAATTAGATTATTAATTGATATATCAATTAGATAACATATTATCTATTTGCATCCTAAGCTAGTGAGAAAGACTAGGAATTTTGTAGTTGTTAGTTTTTGAATGCACCCTAATGACCAAGGGTAAGGTTAGTATAAATATAACCTAAACCATCCCTTTTGGCCGCAACATATGGAGAGCAAAACTCATTGAGTGAGCCGTGAGGTTTAGAGACAAACATGAGAGAAAAGTGAGATTTTTTTGTAATTCCCTAGAGTGGTTCACGCCACATCGTCAAGGTGCATGGAGAAGCTATTTAATTGAAAATACTGAAAGCTATCATTCATCTCTTCTTATTTTCTTCTACTAACTTATTTCATTGCATGTTATTTAAGTTGAAAATTCTCAAAAAATAGGTGATAAGTGCGGTTGGTTGGGAAGTAATCTCTATACCTAGTGACTTCAAGAGGTATGCGTTATTCCTTCCTTATTATGTTAGCTGTGCATATGCATGCTTTATGTGATTTCCTTCCATTGTGTTTTCTACAAGCAAGTTGTATTTTTTTTTTTAAAAACAAAATCTATGCATGTACCGTAATCACATCTCTGCAAAATAGTCATTCTAAGTGCAACTGTCTTAAAGTAGTTTTTTTATATAACAATTTAACATAGTCTCTTTTTTTTTTTTTTTCAAAATGTAACCCTGTCAACAAAACAGTTGTTTCAAACCAACTATCATAAAGCATTTGTTTAAATAACAACTGTTAATTTAACACAGCCTCTTTTATTTTTACCAATCATCCCTATCTGCAAAATAGTTATTTTAGACGTAACTTTCTCAAAAAATTGCTTAAAAAAACAGTTGTTAATTTTACACAACCTCTTTTATTTTTTACCAGACGCACGCCTATATGTAAAATAGTCATTTCATACGCAAATGTCTTAAAATAGTAGTCCAATTAATAAGTCCACTTTTATATAACAAACACAGTCCTGTAAAATATTAGTTTCAGGCAAAATAGTCTTAAAACAATTGATCAAATGACAGTAGTTGTAACACAACCTCTTTTATTTTTTCCTAGATCCACCTACCTACAAAATAGTTGTTTCCAAACAACAGTCTTAAAACAGTTTTTTAAATAACAGTAGTTAATTTAACACAACCTCCTTTAGTTTTTACCAACTGCCTCACTGTCTCTAAAATAGTTATTTTAGACGCAACAGTGTTAAAACAATTGTTAATTTAACAATCTCTTTTTTTTTACCCAATGCAATATTATCCACAAAATAGTTGTTTCAAGCGCATATGTCTCAAAGCAATTTTTTATATAACAATTGTTAATTTAACACTGTCTTTTTTTTTTTTACAAAACGTACCCCTATCTGCAAAATTATGGTTTTATGCAATTATCTTAAAACAATTGTTTAAATAATAATTGTTAATTTAACACAACCTCTTTTAGTTTATACCAAATGCACCTATATGCAAAATAGTAGTTTCAGATGAATTTGTTTTAAAACTATTGTTTAAATGATAATTGTTAATTTAACACAGCCTCTTTTTATTTTTACCAGCCACCCTTGTCTGACAAACAATTGTTTTAGATGTAGTTATCTTATGATAGTTCTTTAAATAACATATGTCAATTTAAAACAGTCTCTTTTACTTTTTACTAGACACACCCCTATCTGCAAAATAGTTGTTTTGGTGCAAATGTCTTAAAACTATTGTTTAAATAAAATTTTTTAATTTAACAAAGACTCTTTTATTTTTTAGAAGATGCAAGCCGTAAAATAGTTGTTTCAAACACAATTGTCTTAAAACAAAATTTTAAAGTTAATTTAATACAACCTCTTTTATTTTTTACCACCATTTGCAAAATAGTTATTTTAGACGCAATTATCTTAAAACAATTGTTTAAATAATAGTTATTTATTTAACACAGCTGTTTGATTTTTTACCAGTCGTCCCTGTCTATAAAATAGTTATTTTAGACATAATTGTGTTATGACAGTTCTTTAAATAACATAGTAGCCTCTTTTATTTTTTAGCAAATGTAACATTATATGTAAAACAATTATTTCATATGCAATTATCTTAAAACAATTGTTAATTTAACATTGTCATTTTTATATAACAAACACAATCCTAGCTATAAAACAATTGTTTTGGGTCCAACGTCTAAAAATCATTGTTTAAATAATAGTAGTTAATTTAACATAGCCTCTTTTATTTTTTACCATATGCACTTTCCTATAAAATAGTTGTTTCAAACGCAACAATCTTAAAACAATTGTTTCAATAACTGTAGTTAGTTTAACACCAACCTCTTTTATTTTTTACAAGGCACACAACTATATGCAAAATAATTGTCTTAGAAGCAATTGTGTTAAGACAATTCTTAATTTAACATAGTCTCTTCTTTTTTTTAACCGACGCAACCTTGTATGTAAAGTAGCCATTTCAAGCACAAATTTCTTAAAGTAGTTTTTTATATAACAATTATTAATTTAACACAACCTCTTTTTTTTTTTTTTTAACAGACACAATCCTGTCTGACAAACAATTGTTTCAGACACATCTGTCTTATAATACTTGTTAATTTAACACCACCACTTTTATATAAAAAACATACTTCTGTCAGCAAAGTAATTGTTTGAAACTCAATTGTCTTTAAAATAAAATTTTTTATTTTAACACAACCTCTTTGATTGTTTATTAGTGCATCTGTCTACAAAACAGTTGTTTCAAATACAACTATCTTATACCAATTGTATAAATAAATGTAGTAAATTTAACACATCTACTTTTCATTTTTTACCAGATGCAGTATGTCTGTAAAATAGTTGTTTTAAATGCAACTATCTTAGAACTACTGTTTAAATAACAGGAACAATAATTTTTAATTTAACACGGCCTCTTTGATTTTGTACCAACCACCCATATCTATAAAAAAGTTGTTTCAGACGCAACTATCTTTATATGTTAATTTAACACACCTTCTTTTATTTTTTACTGTACGCAGCCCTGTCTCCAAAACGGTTCTTTTGGACGCAACTATCTTAAAAATATTATTTAACTAAAAAATTTTAATTTAACATAGCCTATTTGATTTTGTACCAGCCATCCTTATTTTAAAAACGGTTGTTTTAGACACAAGTTTCTTATGATAGTTGTTTAAATAACATATTTTAATTTAACACAATCTCTTTTATTTTTTACTACACGCACCATTGTCTTCAAAATAGTTGCTCAGCACAATTGTCTTAACATTATTTTTTAAATAAAAGTTGTTAATTTTACACAACCTCTTTTATTTTTTAGCAGATGCACCCCTATCTGCAAAGCAGATATTTCATATGCAGTTGTGTTAAAATAATTGCTTATATAACAATTGTTAATTTTACACAACCTCTTATTTTTTACTAGACGCATGCCTGTCTGCAAAATAGTTATCTCAGACGTAATTGTCTCAAAACAATTAGTAATTAAACACAGCCAATTTTATTTAACTAACACACTACTATCTGCAAAACAATTGTTTCATATGCAACAGTCTTGAAACATTTGTTTAAATAACAATAGTTAATTTGATATAGACTCTTATATTTTACCATATGCACTTGCTTGCAAAATAGTTGTTTTAGTGCAATTGTCTTAAAACTATTGTTTAATAAAAGTTGTTAATTTAACACAACCTTTTTTATTTTTTAGAGGATGCAACCTCTATCTACGAACAGTTATTTTAGATGCAATTGTTTTAAAACAATTGTTAATTTAACACCGCAACTTTTATATAACAAACAAAGTCCTATCTGTAAAGTAACTGTTTCAGGCGCAACGTCTTAAAACCATTGTTTAATTAACAGTAGTTAATTTAACACAACTTCTTTTATTTTTTACCAAACGTTCATGCCTGAAAAATAGTTGTTTCAAACGCAATAGTCTTGAAACAATTGTTTAAATAACATTAGATAATTTGACACAACCTCTTTTATTTTTTGCAAGACGCACTATTATCTGTAAAATAGTTGTTTCAACGCAACTGTGTTAAATTTCTTTAATTTAATTGTCTATTCTTTTTTTAACCAATGCAACAAAGTAGTTTTTTATGTAACAACTGTTAATTTAACACAACCTCTTTTATTTTTTACTAGACGCATGCTTGTCTACAAACAGTAGTTTTAGACGTGTCTGTCTTATAGTAGTTGTTAATTTAACATAACCTCTTTTATACAACAAACACACCTCTATTTGCAAAACAATTGTTTGAAATGCAATTATCTTAAAAAGGTTGTTTAAATAGAAACTGTTAATTTAACATAGCATCTTTATTTTTTACTAGTGCACTTATCTGCAAATCAGTTGTTTTAGATGCAACTATCTTGAAACATTTTTTTAAATAAAAGTAGTAAATTTAACACAACCACTTTTATTTTTCACCAGATCATAACTATCTGCAAAATAGTTATTTCAAACACACCTATCTTAAAAATGTTGTTTAAATAACAATTGTTAATTTAACACTGACTCTTTGATGTTGTACCAACCACCCTTATATGTAAAATAGTTGTTTCAAATGCAACTATCTTGTGATAGTTCTTTAAATAGGATATGTTAATTTAACACAGCATCTTTTATTTCTTAATAAACGTACCTCTGTCTTTAAAATTGTTGCTCAGTGCAAATGTCTTAAAACTATTGTTTAAATAAAAGTTGTTAATTTAACATTGGCTCTTTCATTTTTTAGCAAATGCAACCCTATCTTTAAAACAATTATTTCAAATGCAATTGTCTTGAAACAATTGTTAATTTAACACTACCACTTTATTATAACAAACATAGTCCTATTTGTAAAACTGTTGTTTCAAGCGCAACATCTTAAGACCTGGTTTAAATAACTATAGTTAATTTAATACTGCCTCTTTTGCTTTTTACAAGATGCACCAATGTTTGCAAAGTAGTTGTTTCAGTCGCAACTCTGCTAAAACATATTTTAATTTAATAGAGTCTCTCTTTTTTTAACCTACGCAACTCTATCTATAAAACAGTCCTTTCAAGTACAATTTTCTTAAAGCAATTTTTTATATAACAATTTTTAATTTAATACAGCCTCTTTTGCTTTTTACAAGATGCACCAATGTTTGCAAAGTAGTTGTTTCAGTCGCAACTCTGCTAAAACATATTTTAATTTAATAGAGTCTCTCTTTTTTTAACCTACGCAACTCTATCTATAAAACAGTCCTTTCAAGTACAATTTTCTTAAAGCAATTTTTTATATAACAATTTTTAATTTAATACAGCCTCTTTTGCTTTTTACTAGATGCATGTTTGTCTAACAAATAGTTGTTTTAGACGCTTTTGTCTTATAACAGTTGTTAATTTAATACAGACATTTTTACATAATAAACACACTCTAGTCTGCAAAACAATTGTTTGAAATGCAACTATCTTAAAAAACATTGTTTAAATAATAGTTGTTAATTTAACACAACCTCTTTGACTTTTTACCACTGCAACTATCTTAAAATAGTTGTTTAAATAAAAGTAGTAAATTTAACATGGCCACTTTTATTTTCTACTAGATGCACACCTATTTGCAAAATGGTTGTTTTAGTCGTAACAATCTTAAATCTATTGTTCAAATAACAGTTGTTAATTTAACACAGCCTCTTTGATGTTGTATCAGCCCTCCCTGTTTGTAAAATAGTTTTCAGATGAAGTGTCTTATGACAATTCTTTAAATAGTATTTGTTAGTTTAATATAGCCCCTTTTATTTTTTACTAGAGGCACCCCTATCTATAAAATAGTTATTTCAGACGCAACTATCTTAAAACTGTTGATTAAATAACAATTGTTCATTTAACACAATCTCTTTGATTTTGCACTAGCCAGCTCTATCTGTATAATAGTTGTTTCAGATGCAACTTTATTAAATAGTTCTTTAAATAACATATGTTAATTTAACATGGCCTCTTTTATTTTTAAATAATCCCACCCCTGTCTTCAAAACAGTTGTTCAGTGTAACTCTCTGAAAACTATTTTTTAAATCAAAGTTGTTAATTTAACACAACCTATTTTATTTTTTAGCAAACGCACCCATATATGCAAAACAATTATTTCAAACACAACTGTATTACAAAATTGCTTAAATAATCATTGTTAATTTTATACCATCTCTTTTATTTTTTACTAGACACACGCTTATATTCAAAATAATCATTTCAGACGTAACTGTCTTAAAAAAGTTTTTAATTTAAGAATACCACTTTTATATAACAAACACACTCCTATCTGTAAAACAGTTGTTTTTGGAGCAACAGTCTTAAAACAACATTAGTTAATTTAATAGTCTCCTTTATTTTTTACGAGACGGACATCTGTTTGTAAAATAGTTATTTCAAACACAACTTTGTTAAAACAATTGTTCATTTTTTTTTTACCCAACCAACCCTGTCTACAAAAGAGTCATTTCAAGCAAAACTATCTTAAAGTAGTTTTCTATATAACAATTGTTAATTTAACATAGTCTCTTTTATTTTTTATTAGAGGCATGTCTGTCTACCAAACAATCGTATAAGATGTAACTGTATAAAAAAGTTGTTAGTTTAACGTAGCCACTTTTATATAACAAACACACTCATGTCTTCAAAACAATTATTTGAAACACAAATGTCTTAAAACAATTGTTAATTTAACACAATCTAGTTTTATTTTTTACCAGTGTACCTCTCTACAAAACGGCTTTTTAAATCAAAATAGTTAATTTAACACTGTCATTTTTTATTTTTTACCAGAAACACCCTTGTCTGAAAACTTTATTTCAAACACAACTATCTTAAAACAATTGATAATTTAACACAGCCTCTTTGATTTTTGACCAGCCACCAAAATAGTTGTTTCAAACGTAATTGTCTTATGACAGTTCTTTAAATAGCATATGTTAATTTAACACAACCTCTTTATTTTTTACTAGACTCACCTCTGTCTTCAAAATAGTTGTTAAGTCAACTGTCTTAAAAATGTTGTTTAAATAAAATTTGTTAATTTAACATAGTCTCTTTTATTTTTTAGCTAACGCACCTCTATCTGCAAAATAGTTATTTCATATAAAATTATCTTAAAACAATTGCTTAAATAATAGTAATTAATTTTACATAGCCTCTTTTATTTTTTACCAGATGCACACATGTCTGCAAAATTATTTTTTCAGAAGCAACTGTCTTAAAACAATTGTTAATTTTACACTGCCACTTTTATATAACAAACACAATCTTGTATGTAAAATAATTGTTTCAAATGCAACGTCTTAAAATAATTGTTTAAATAGTAATAGTTAATTTAACAGAGCCTGTTTTATTTTTTACCATATGCATACCTGTATTCCAAACAGTCATTTCAAACACACCTGTCTTATAACAGTTGTTAATTTAACACAACCACTTTTATATAATAAACATACTCATGTATGCAAAATAATTGTTTGAAACACAATTGTGTTATTAAACAATTGTTAATTTAGCACAGTCTCTTTGATTTTTTAACTAATGCTCCTATCTACAAAACAATTATTTCATATGCAACTATCTTAAAATAATAGTTAAAAGTAGTCAATTTACCATAGCCACTTTTATTTTTCACCAGGCGCACGCTTGTCTATAAAATAGTTGTTTTAGAAGCAACTATCTTAAACCTGTTGTTTAAATAACAGTTGTTAATTTAACATAGGCTCTTTGATTTTGTACCAGCCACCCCTGTCTGTAAAACAGTAGTTTCGAACGCAACTTTCTTATGATGGTTCTTTAAATAACATATGTTCATTTAACATAGCCTCTTTTTTTTTTTTTTTAAAGACGCACCTCTGTCTTCAAAATTGTTGTTCAATGCAACTGTCTTAAAACTATTTTTCAAATAAAAGTTGTTAATTTAACATATCCTCTTTTATTTTTTAGCATACATACCCCTATATGTAAAATAGTTATTTCAGACAAAAATGTGTTAAAACAATTGTTTAAATAACAATTGTTAATTTTACATAGTCATTTATTTTTTACAAGACGTACGCCAGTCTGGAAAATAGTCTTTTTAGACGCAATTGTCTTAAAACTTGTTAATTTAACAATGAGACTTTTATATAACAAACACAATGCTATTTGTAAAACATTTTTTTTAAGTGCAACGTCTTAAAAAAATTGTTTAAATAACATTAGTTAATTTAACACAATCTCTTTTATTTTTTTTCGATGCATCTGCCTGCAAAATAGTTGTTTTAGACGCAACAATCATAAAATAGTCATTTAAATAACAGTAGTTAATTTAACAAAGCCTCTTTTATTTTTGATCAAATGCACCACTATCTGCAAAATAATTTTTTCCAATGCAACTATGTTAAAATAATTGTTTATTTAAAAGATTCTTTTCTTCTTTTTACCTGACATAACTCTGTTTGCAAAAAAGTCATTTCAAGCATAGTTGTCTTAAAGCTATTGTTCATATAACAGTTGTTAATTTAATACAACATATTTTATTTTTTACCAGACGCATGCATGTCTACCAAATAGTAGTTTCAGATGCACCTGTCTTATAACATTTGTTAATTTAACGCAACTAATTTTCTTTAACAAACACACTCATGTTAAAATAATTGTTTATTTTAAAAGAGTCTTTTCTTCTTTCTACTTGACGTAACCCTATTTGCAAAACAATCATTTCAAGCACAATTGTCTTAAAGCTGTTTTTTATATAACAATTGTTAATTTAATACAGCATCTTTTATTTTTTACTAGATGTATGCTTGTCTGCCAAATAGTCGTTTCAGATGCATCTGTCTTATAACAGTTGTTAATTTAACACAACTACTTTTCTTTAACAAACACACTCATGTTGTAAAAAATTTGTTTGAAACGCAACTGTCTTAAAATAGTTGTTGTAATAACAGTTGTTAATTTAACACAACGTCTTTGATTTTTTACAAGTGCACTTGTCTACAAAATTGTTGTTACATATGCAACTATCTTAAAACAATTATTTAAGTAAAAGTAGTAAATTTAACACAACCACTTTTAGTTTTTACCAGGCATATGCCTGTCTACAAAATAGTTATTTCAGACAGAATTATCTTAAAACTGTTGTTTAAATAACAATTGTTAATTTAACACAACCTTTTTTATGGAAAGGTGGAGACCTTTAAGGCTAAGCTAGTAGCCAAGGGTTATATTTAGAGAGAAGGTATCGACTATGAAGAAACTTTCTCCCCGGTTGCTATGCTTAAATCCATTAGGATTCTATTATCCATAGCTGCACATCTTGACTATGAGATATGGCAGGTGGATGCCAAGACTACATTCTTGAATGGGGATCTTGAAGAGCATATTTATATAGTTTAACTAGACGGTTTCATTGAAAAGGGTCAAGAGCACAAAGTGTGTGAATTGCATAGGTCCATCTATGGACTTAAGCAAGAATTAAAATCCTGGATTATAAGATTTGATGCTGTAGTCAAGTCTTATGAATTTCAACAAAATCCAGACAAACCTTGTGTCTATAAAAGGATACATAAGAGTAAGGTTGCCTTTTTGGTACTCTATATAGATGACATTATACTAATTGGGAATGATGTAGGAATGTTATCTGTCATAATGTGACGGCTGGTGAAAAGTCATCATTTTATGACTTTGGGCACATAAGGGAAAATGCAGAGAAAATGGGAGTCACTACCAATTAATTAGAAGGATCATTGGGATCCTTAAAAAAGAAAGGAAAACTGGCCCTTGGAACCAGATGAAGGGTTCGGGAGTCTAATTACGTGTGGGGAAGGTGTTAGGTACCCCACAACGTCCATCCCTAAGAATGATTACCTTAAATTGCTTGTGCTTTAAAAATTTTAATTTATTTAATTTAGCCTTTTTACTAATAAAAAAACAAAGATGAAGAAAGAAATAACTAGACCTGCCTTACCAAGTAAGTGTCTACGTATCCCAAAAGGGATCAAGGTCAACGTAGTTTGGAATATTTGAATAAGTTGATTAGGTGAGATGTATGATCTTAGACCTAAGAATGTTAAGACATTTAGGGGAATATAAAATTTCACTTAAAAGCCTGGATAGAGGATTGGAACATTGGGAAGAATATACCTCCACTAAATGCCCAAGAAAGTTGAGACTTTGGAAAATGTAAAATTCCACTAAAGTCTAAGAAAAAGAAATAACCGGGACTTTGGGGAAAGATGAGCTTCCACTGAAAGCCTGTGAGATTTAGGACATTGAGGAGTATATAACTCCATTGAATGCCTAGGTAGATTAAGACTTTGGAGGATATAAGCTCTTACAAAAAGTCCTTTGAATACTTGAAGATGAAATGACGATGATGATAAAAATTTATTATTCCTAGTCGAGTTTTAATTTCCAAGAATTTTGTGACAAAACTAAAATTTCTGAAAGAATAGGGGTAAGAATGAAATTATCAAAAGTATTTTGTCAAACTAGAATTATTAGAAATATTAGGGTTAAAACAAAATATTAAAAATAATGGGGACAAAACGAGATTTAATAATGGGGCCAAAATGAAATTTATACCAATATAGTGGTCAAAATGCGATTTATGCAAATAAAGGGGTCAAAAATGAAATTCCTAAAAAGCTAAAGGGCTAAAATGAAATTTACAAAAAGGTGGGACCAAAATGAATACTCACAAGAGTATTGGGGCCCAAATGAGATTTCTCAAAGTATTAGGACAAAAAATGCAATTTATACAAATAATGGGGCCACAATGAAATTATTAGAATATTGTGGCCAAATACGCAATTTATGAGGGTAACGGCGCAAAAATGGAATTATTAAAAATATAAGGGCCAAAATAAATTTGTTGAAATTTTGGTAGACGAAAGCACAATCCAGAGAAAACCCGCAGAAGTATTATTTTTTTCGTACTAGCAAGAAACTAGTTTTAAACCCATTTTCAAGAGATTAATTGTCATTCTATTTCATTTTCATTTTTAAAGAAAAATGAAGGTACCGTTTGTCTTGGCTCACAAATTATTTCCAAAATATTGAGTTACCAGGAATTATCAAAATGGGCCTTTAATACCTTTAAGAAGAATTTATGATTTATATTTTATATTTCTTTTTTTTTTATTAGTCTCTCCTTTTCAGTTTAAAAAAAAAAACCTTTAAAACCATTGGGTCCTTAGAACCCATTACCCATTGGATCAACTAGAAGGAGTTGATTATATGGGTCATTGGAACCCCATTTTATAAGTGACTTAACAAAAATTTGTGAGGTACTAATGAACATGCTTATAAAAAGTTTGGGTCTTATGGAAATTGTGAAAGAAATTAATACAGTGGATTGGGCATTTTAGGACAACGCAGTGTGTTGGGCATTTAACTTCAGAACACCAGGTTGGCATACGAAAATGGGATGATAAAAGAAATCACCACACAAGCATGAGACTATAATGAGACCAAAGAGAATTAAAAAAAAAAATTTTATGCTTTAGCCTTGGACTAGATCCCATATAAACCAGAACTTTAAACATCATAAACCACTGCTGTAAGGACACTTGCAACCCAAAATGAAAGGACTCTCATAGTTCCATAGACAAACAAATGAAAAAAAAAAATCTTTTAGAACAAGCAAAACATACCAAATAGAAAAAAAATTATACAAAATAAAATGGGGATTCAGTATTTCGAGTTACAAAGTAACCTCAAAAGAAAACCAAATTTACTAAACCCAATTGAAGTTATGCATCTATCTTATGATTTGGTTCATATCACAACCAGACTTTGATTATAATATGCCAACAAGACTGAATCAATGACTTACAGCACAATAAAAAGAAAACATAGAAATGAGTTTAACATAACACTGAGGCATAGCCTAAATAGTAAACTCATACTCTCTTCATGAAACAAGGTCAAATAAGCACCCTAACTTCTGAACCGGTGGCATAAGGACCTCTCATGTTGTATCCCAAAAAAAAATGAACCAACTCAGATAAGAAGGAAATTTACCTTCTCGTAATAGATTTCACCAAAACCTTAAACCTCTTCATTCTCTTCTTCAGTGATCTCCCTTTCACCCTCCAGGACTCTCACACAGAAGAATTACAGATTGAACTCAAAATTTCCATCCAAAACCATTCTCTCTGCTTTCAGAATCTACCCCCCTCCTCCCTTAAATTTTTTCTCATTTTGTAGATGTCAAAGGGAATCAAATCCCGTGATGGCCGCAAAAAATCATCCATGAACAATTGGGTGTCATGCATGGTCTTTGTTGACGTGTGCTAGGATAGTGAAAATGGAGGTTAGATGCCATAAAATGGCAATGGTAGGGGTGAAGGGACAGTGGGGAAGTGCACTGGGTACAGAGAGACAGAAGCACATAGAAGGGAGGCGTAGATGTCCAAAGTAGCCGGACCGAGATGTCCAGCAGAAGGGAGATGGTCAGAATTCCAAATGGGGAAAAAGGAGAAAGCAGGGGAGCAGCCATAGGTTCAGAGGCGTAAGGGACAAAGAGGAGCAAATGGGAAGAAGCTGAGGTAGAGGTGTCAAAAATAGAATAACCGAGAAGAGTAGAGGAAATTGCAGAGGCGTGAAGATAAACCTAGAGGGGAAAGGAACGCGGCATGCAAAATGGGGAAAATGTACAAGAAAAGGGCACGACAGGAGGTGGAAAGGGACAGCTGCATGACAAGGGCGCGGAGAGATGACAGGGGTGAAAGGGACAATGGAGATGAGTTGATTTGGGGATTTAGGGTTTTAGAGGGCTAACCAGGTCATGCTAAGGGAATTTCGGGTCAAGCTAAGGTTGGACTGGGCCATTGGGTATGGGGTATTGCTAGTGGGCTGGACCGGTTTGTGTTCCTTCTAGACTGGGTATGGAGTTGGGTTGAACCGAATTTCTTTTGATTCATTGCTGGATTAGATTTTTTGTTAAATGTCCGTTGAGTTGCCAAAAATGGCCCTTTGGGCCCTTTTCTCTTTCTTTTGTTTGTTATCTCTCTCTCTTTTTTTTTTTTTACTTTTTTTTAATTGTTTGTTCTTTTATTTTTATTTTTTATTTTTATATAATATTATTATTTTTTAATTGTTACCATATACCATTTTGTTTCTTTTTGTAATTTTTTCATTGTTCCTATCTTTTATTTCTTTTTGTTATTATTTTCTTTTGAGAGAAAATTGTTAATTTTAAGAGACACTTGGACAAAATTAGGTGTTCACATCTACTGTAAAAGGATGGCTAAATCAACAGTTTCAAATGAAGAATTTAGGAGAATATAGCTATGTTATTGGGATCTAAATAATAAAGATAGCAAGAACAAGCAGATAACCTTATCCCAAGTAACCTACATTGATAAGCCATTTACAAAGTTTGGCATGCAGGATTTCAAGAGAGGTTTCACACCCGACAAGCATGGAATCTAACTTTTTAAGGAGCAGTTGCTTAAAACTCCTAAGGAAGTTCAACAAATAAGATAGATTCCTTATGCATCTGCAGTGGGAAGTCTCATATATGCTATGCTTTATACTAGCCCAGACATCTTCTATGTAATTGGTTTGGTTAATATGTGTCACAACGTGACGACCGGTGAAAAGCTATCGCTAGTATGACTTTGGGGCGCGTAAGGGAAAACGCAGAGAAAATGAGAGTCGCCACCAATTAAATTAGAAGGATAATTGGGATCCTAAAAAATAAGGAAAACTGGCCCTTGAAACCAGAGGAAGGGTTCGGGAGTCTAATTACGTGTAGGGAAGGTGTTAGGTACCCTACAACGTCTATCTCTAAGGATGGTTACCCTAAATCGTTTATGCTTAATGATTTTTAATTTATTTAAATTACCCCTTTTATTAATAAAATAATGATGGAATAAAGATGAAAAAAGAAATAATTAGACCTGCCTTACCAAGTAAATGCCTATGTACCCCAAGAGGGATCAAGGTCAACGTAGTTCGAAATATGATTTGGATATTTGATTAAGTGAGATGTGTGATCTCATATTGGATAATATTAGGACATTAGGAGAATATAAAATCCCACTTAAAGCCCAGAAAATGAATTAGGACATTGGGAAGAATATACCATCACCAAATGCCAGAGAAAGTTAGGACTTTGGGAAAATAAAATTCCACTGAAAGTCTAGAAAAAGAAAAAGAGAAAAAGGGACCTCGGGGAAGCTGAACCCTCACTAAAAGTTTGTGAGATGAAAGATTGGGGGGAAATATCCTCCACTTAATGCCTATGAGAATTGGGGCTTTGAGAAAATAAGATTCCATTGAAAGCCCATGAAAAACAGAACTTCGGAGAAGATAAAACTTCTACTGAAAAGTTCATTAAGCGTTAAGTCACTGAATT
>JASKGM010043935.1:4355-21672 GCA_034509205.1 Ceratonia siliqua
AAAAATTTTAATAGAATATTCTTAACGGTATTAGGTTAAGTGGAGTTGAGTGTATATTTTCAAAATAGATAAGAGAAACATGTAATTAAAACATCTTGCAAAAGAAGAGATAGTATTTTACTAATCAAAATAATTAACTTTTTCGCAAATCAGTTGCCCAATAAACATGATTTACACAAAACAAAAGTTATCCACAAATTTAATTAAGGCGTGAGTTTAATTATTAAAGAGGTGTATTTTTTTCATTTCGATCACAAATTTTGAGATAAGTATCTAAGAAATTTTATATATTCTCTTGAACGCATCGTCTTTAAGATCACCCAAGACGTAACTAATTAATCTCAATTAATATGTAAGTTTGTCCAAAATTACCGTACCGTATAAACCAAAGAAAAAAGAGGCATAAACAAATTTCTTTAAAAAAGTTTAATATTCATCCAACAAGATTTGAAGAAATTTCGTAAGTGTTTCACAGAAAACACTTCCCAAATAGCAAAATACTGTCCTTGTGATGACAAATATTTACACTTTCACATTAATTCAAATCCTCTCCTAAAAGGATTGAAGCTCTCATAGTTTATAAACAAGCATTTAACCAAAGTCAACTTGATTAAATATTGAACTCCACTAAATTATTGACTAAACCTCATGCATAGTCAACTTTACAAATCCTCCCATTAATATCAATCCTCCACAATTAACCAAAAAATGATTGTTAAAAATTGTTCCAAATATATATATCATAGCATATATAACTATATACTACTTTATCAAAGCACAAAAAAAGAAGTGTTTTGCATATTTGGGACATTATAGTGGAATATATAATGACATGATTTATTGCACAATCAATATGTCTAGTACCTTAGTAAATGAGAGACATATTGTTACACTGGTAAATATGACATTGACTTAATAAATCACAATAAAGTTGAATAACACATTTTAAACTACAAAAGATAAACTATAATCTTAATATTTACATACTTGTCTTTATTAGAATTCAAATAAAAAAAAAATATTAGTTATAAAATAAAGAAAAAAATATACCAACTTCCTTTGTATTTATCTTATATTACATTTACTTCCCCTCTATTTTAAAAATTTATATACGCAAATATCCCTTATAATTTATCAAATTATTACTAAACTCATTAGTTAAAAAAGATAATAAAATGCCTTAAATGCCCCCCAAACATATGTAACAAGCCGTAGAACTTCTCTTATACTTTAAAAATAACATACTACTAAACTTAATAGCTAAAAAATAAAGATGAAAAATGCCAAAAGAGGTAATATTATTGCCAAAGGAGAATAATTCATAGTAATATTTTCTAAATACCCCCAAAAAATATGTAACAAGTGGTAATTTTTTATATTATCTATCTCATGTTATGTATTTAATCTAATTTCTCAATATAGTAGTTTTTAGTTATTTATAATTAGAAGGAGTTGGTCTTTTTTCTCTGATTTCTCTTATTACATTTGCTAAAATAATGTGGTTATTTTCTATTATTTTCTCCTCTTATTTATCTAAAGTTTATGAACTATTTTTAAAATTCTATGATGAAAGTTTAATAACATTAAAAAATGACATATAGCGTATTTAATTGAATAATGATATTATATATTTGAACTCTTGATATATATATATATATATATATATCATAATATATAAAAGTCTTACCAAACTTTAATTAATAGTGTAAAAGAGAGGGTCAATTTAGTAAACTATATTTTTAATAATAAATATTTTATATTTTAGATATGTATAAATTTTTTGTTAATAGATAAAATAAAAATAAAAGACTACCACTTGATACATATTTTTGGAGAAAATTTAGTTATTGGATTAAGGAGTAACTTATTTTTAAAGTATAAAGGAGGTTTGTGTAGATTTTTAAAATAGAAGGAATGTGAGAGTAATCTATGAAAAAAACAAGAAAGGTTAGAGTGATTTCCTCAAAAATAAATTTCATGGAGTTATATAATAACTAAGTATGATATGGATACATTTTAAATGTTGAAAAATTATCCAGTTTTAATATTTGAAATTAAGGTATATTTATATGTATATAAAATATATCTTATAAGAGAAGTGATTTATTATAAGAGGTGAGATGAATAATTAATGACCTTTAGATAAAAAATAAATGGTTAAAACTAAAACATTCATTAAAGTCTTAAAGATACATGTGTTCCTCATTAAAAAAAATATAATATACATGCTAACCTTTTTACAAAATTAATTACTCCCTCCGTTTCAAATTATCTGTCGTTTAAGGTAATGACACAAGAATTAAGATAGCTATTAAATAGCCTCAATTCTAACAAAAAATAATTGTACTTGACTAAATTATCCTTATTAAAGTCAATTTAAATTCTTGTTACTATTCTATTTAAGATAACAATAAATAGGGGTAACATTGGAAAAATAACAATTAATACTTCATTGGTAATGTAAAATGACAGATAATTTGAAACAAAATAAAGCTGCCAAAGCGACAGATAATTTGAAACGGAGGGAGTAAAATATAGAGATTTTAATTTAAGATATTTATTCGAAACTTATTACCAAATTAATGCTAACCACTTGTAATAAATGTGCTAGCTAATTAGTGATAACAAATTTAGTTTAGCCAGAAAACAAAATACCGTTTTCTCGTTTTTTTTTTTTTTGTTTTGTAATTGATACTTGAAATAATTTTTATTCTTAGGTTATTTTTTATGCTTTAGTATTTTATTTTAATTTAATATTCTCTTATTTTCTATTTCATGAGCATTTAAATATACATGACTCACATATGCAGTGTAATTTTTTTATTTTTCTTATTTTTCTTTTAAAATATAAAGAATTTAATAGAAAAGTATATCACATATTAATAAATAATTTGATCATATACATAAATTAAATTAGCATTAATAATTTACCAATTAACATTTTATTACATATTAAAATAAATTAGATTTTTAAAAAATATTTAATATTGCTTAACTAGTTAACAAATTTGCCTATAAAACATAATTCTAGCACATTTCTTAGCATAAATGTTAAGTGACTCTAATGTTGCGAGGTCAAACTCTTATTTCTATTGCAACGCTATCTATTAGTTACCAAATCCCAAAGAATTGCTCTATGAAAGTACGTGACTTATAGTTAACTGCAATGATTTCACCTACTTGATTAAAGTCAGCGGCAATTTATTTTATTTTTTCTTGTAAAATGCCATTTTTTTTATATTTGGTTTTGACTGAATTTAAAATTATAATTTTTAATTTTAAAGATGACTCTAATACTACCAAGTCATAGGCTCATCGTTGGTACAATATTATTTTTTACTTGATTTCATTTTGCATCTTCAAAAATATTGTTTTAAATTAATTAATATCTTATAAGATTTAATTTAAAAAATTATTATTAGGTGTGATTTGCGTACCATAATGTTATATGATGGTTCAAGGTTTTTTTTTTTTTTTTGCTTTATTGATGTCTCTCACACTAGTAAAAGAGACACTAACAAAAAAGATGCTTTAGGGCACCATATCATAATAGTGTCCCTAATGATATTTTATTTTTTGATATCTTAAAATTTTAAAATAATTAAAAATAAAATAAAATGTCATATATGATATAATACTATTTTAAAATATAAAAATTGAACATAACTATTTTTTTATTTTGATAAAATACTAGTGGCTCGGGAGTTGGGACATTCTGTCATGGAAATCATTCACAAATATCGTACAAAAATATAACAAATAATTATACTAGAAATAAAGAAAGTAAGAGATGTTAAATGTGAATGGCGTATAGAGATGGACCCAGCTTGTGGTTGGTGGCAGCTAGGCTCACGAGAAGGAAACAAAATGAAGCTATGTGAATCAGACATTCTCAAGCTCATTTTCAAACTCGATGGCACAACGAGAAAAAGCTGCCTCCAAAATTGGACAGATTCCAAACACAGAAATGGCCCTTCAACAACTCTTCATTGATTGGCATTGAGTCTGATCAGGTTACTTGGGAATAGAGATCATATGCGGTACTAATTTATTTTCTCATATTTTAGTACACTATGCTCCTATAAAACCATACACTTATAAATTCACTTTGGGATTGTCTGCTTAAACATCAACGAATCTATAACAAGGTCAATGAATTAGTTTGGTTTTTAGGTTTCAAGATTTTAATCTTGTTAAGATATTTTATTGTTGGCTTATTCCGTGACTTAACAAGTGTCCATTTATTTTGCTTAATCCCAAAATTGCCCTTTTTCCATTTCCCCTTTTATTTTGCAAACAAAAGATAATCAAATAAAAAGAAATAGGAGAGTGTGGCTGCAAGATTGGAGAAGAAACAGCTTACCACTTTCGGGCAACCTAGATAAAGCAGTCCATGTTACCCAAAGTTGTGGTGGCTCATGCGTTGCTCTCAAGAGAGCTTACCTAATGGCAATAGAAGTCTTGCTGCAATGAAATTGCAAGAAGGGAAAAACGACCCAATTGACGTGAAATATCAGTGGACAGATTGCAATTTCCTTATGTATAGAGCCTCCCTCCCATTGATAAAAAGATAGGGGGCGACCCAATTAAAAGGACATAACAGAGAATGACTATTATGATTTTCACCTTCTCTTGGGCAATTTGAGAGATAGAAGGAAGATTCAAAAATTCTTCCACCACACACCACTCAATCGAACTTTAGAGGTTCTGGAGTATTGAAGACTAGAGATTCAGGATTAAATCTTTGAAGGTTTCGAAGTGGGTACGCTATAAAAGACCTAGAGTTATAGGGTACTGCAGAGGATAAGTTTAGTCACAGTTTGGTAAGATGACATCAATGGCGGACGCAGAAATTTTAATTAGTGGGGGCAAAACATATACTATAAATATTTTTACATATAGCACTAAGGTAAATGATGACGTTTCATTTATCTCTTTTTTTTTTTTAAAGAAACTCCTAATGGTTTTTCTCCTTACTTGTGAAATATTAGACTTTGAATGTTACAACTGAAAGCAAAATTATATATTTTCTTTACGTTATTTATTCTTAAATAAAAATTAACAAAGTAAATAAAAATTCTAATAAATAAGGAAATTAAACACTAGCTGACATAAAATTAAAGGTAAAATTGTGATAAAAATAATATAAAAATTAAGTACATCAAGTGACTTGAATTATATCTAAAAGGAATTACTAGGGTACAACCGAATTTTTAATAAAAATTTAACTCGTGTAGGGGCAACTTCTAAATTTTTATGGGGGCACAATTTTTTTCTTATATATTAATTAGAAAAGAAATTGAAGTTGTGGGGGCAATTGGCCCCACTCATGTCAACGTGGATCCGCTAGAGGAAGCTATCTTGTATGTTTTATTGATTTGGGATGTTGTAATTGGGGTCAACCACGGGTTTGTAATTTAACCTTGCTATAGTATATTTAAGGTGGTGCTTATCACCCATAGTAGTTTTTATTTTGAAAAGGTTCTTAAAAAAATTTTCACTTTGTCAACAAATTGCTTGTGTCTATTTTATTTACTGTTTGGTATTTTAATTTATTGCATATTTGTTGATTGATTTTTTGGATTGTGTGATTCTGTGTTCTTGAGATTTAATATTTAATTTCACCTATTCACCGCCCTCTAGGTGTTAGTTAAGTCTAAAGTAGGATTTTTCAATTGATATAGGAGCTTAAATTCGATCATTGACTCAATATAAATGGATAAGTCTCAATCACTTAGTACACCCCCGTTCTTTGATGGTAATAATTATGCCTATTGGAAAGTTAGCTTTCCCCAAGTCTTTAGATGAGAGGGTTTGGTTGGCAATGTTTAATGGTTAGAAAGCACCCACTACTATAATAGTAGAAGTCAGTGTTCCCAAAGAGACCAACTCTTGGTCCAAGGAGGAACTTAGTGAGTATAACTAGAATAGCAAATGAATACATGCTATTTTTACAGATGTATCCCCTGATGAATTTAAGAGGATCTCCATGTGTAATACCTCTAAGCAAGCTTGGGATATACTAGAAGTCACTCATGAAGGTACTAGTACTATTATGAACTTTAAAGTTCATATGCTGATTACTAGGCTTGAGGAAATTCGTATGAAGGATGATGAGTCATTTGATGAATTTTATGCTAAGTTCAATGACATAGTTAATCCCAGTTTCAACCTAGGAGAGAGAATACCTAAGCATAGAATTGTTAGAAAAGTGCTTAGATCCTTGCTTGAAAGGTTTATGCCCAAAGTTGTTGCCATTAAAGAGTCAAAGGATATAGATAGCATTAAGATAGAAGAACTAGTTGGATCTCATTAAATCTATGAGTTGACCTTGTCTAATCAAAGGAAAACCAAGCCTATAGCACTTAAGACTGTGAGAGAGACCCTGGTGAGGCCACTGATGATGAATCTCTCGATAATGAAGATGTAGTCGTGTTTGTTAAAAAGTTTAGGAAGTTTTTCAAACCCAAGAGAGATGATCAATCTAGGAATAAGAAAAACTTTGACAAGAACAAGGGTAGCTTAAGCAAGGATAAGCGGGTAGAGAAGGATAGGAAAGATTCCACATATTGGAAAAAGAAAAAATCTCAAACCTTCAATTGCCATGAATGTAAGAGATTTGGGCATATTCAGGTAGAATGTCCTAATTACTTGAGAGCTATAAAGAATGTTATGAATGCCTTCTTATTTGATTATGAACCTAAAAGTAGCCTTGCTAATGATGAGTCTCTAGTGATTAGAAAGGAAATTATCTAGCTTTCTTTGCATATGTTGAAGTGTCTAGCTAGTAATACCTCTTAAAATTGAGAGTTGTCTAATGATGACTCTAAAAGTAAAGATCAACTCCAAGATGCATATGATAAACTTTTTGAAGAGAGTCTAAAACTAAAAAAAATGAATAAATTAACTTTCAGAAAGTTGAATGAGATAGAGTTTGAGAAAGAGAAATTACAATTGCCCTTACTGAGAAGGAGGACAGTATTAACTAACTTAAGGAGATAAACCTCACCTTAGAAGAAAAATTTAAGACTCTAGAAGGTGATCTAAAAGAGTCTAAACCCTGGCTTTTAAGGTTCTCCCTTAGACAAATAACTAGATCAATTATTGTGTCAAGGAAAATAAGTTAAGAGCATGAGTGGTATAAGATATGATCAGACAAAACCATCTGTTGAATGTCACTCTAAGACTAGGTTTGTGCCTGCCTCCAATAACATGCAAAATGAGGAATCTAGAACTCCTCAATTTTTTGTGAGTGACAAGGTAGCCCTTAAGACCCCTGTAGTTCCTAAGAGTAAGACCACCATGTCTTTATTCAAACCTTCTATTGGAAACCTAGCTTTAGAACCACTTTCCCATCCATGTTTGTCCCCGCATGCCATTTTTGTGGGAAGTTGGGTCACATTAGGCCAAACTACCTTAAATTAAGATATTAAAAAAAGATTAATAATCAGATACATCATAGGAATGAATATTGGGATCTAACTAGACAAATCAAGAGTTAGCTCATCAAAATAAAATTTAGAACTCTCTTGGAATTGCATAAGGTTAATAGTTCTAGAACTAAAGCATCGTTGGTTAATAAACAAGTTTGGAGAAGAAATAGGGAAAACCAATTGGATGACATATATCCTCTAAACCCCTTAATAGTAGCAAGTTTGAGAACCTTAGAAAAGCCATAGGAATATGTGTCGTACCTTAGGTCATGCATCTTTACCTTATATGCACAAATGCATACATGACATACTTGCTTTACATACATTAGAATAGGCTTACATACTTAATATATATGCACACATGACATACTTGGATACATGAAATACATGCATTGTGTTTTTAAGTTGTTTGTTCTCTTACATCATATTCTTGGGATGAAGAATGGATAAAATTGCTTTTGTCCCAAATGAGTGTTTAAATTTTATTTCTTGGAACTTGATATTGGTATTTAGATATTTGCTACCCTTCATAGGTTGTGCTTTTACATTCACACATGCACACATGGAACTGCTAATAGGGATTTGACCACATGTGTGAGACTTGAGCAGGCAATTAGTATTGGGTTAATTAGATCTCTAGGTTTGCCTTGACCTCTGACTAACAGAACCTAACTATCTAAGTGGTCCCCTCTATGTAAAGTGAAAAATAAAATAAACTGATATGCTTCTTAACTAAAATAAAAGAATCAAAAGCAAAGAGGAAGGTTAAAAGACCACCTCAGAAAAGAACAATGAAGCATAAAGACAGAGGGAGAAAAAGTAAAATAATATTAATCAAAAGTGTTAAGTCCTAGTGGCATTGGGTTTGACTTGCTTACTCTAGGTTCTTCCTTTATCTCACTACTGATTTTTGGTTGTCTGGCTTGTCTCTTCTCACAAACTTAAGGTTTTAAGTCTGATTGGTACCTTCTGTGTCTCACTACACATGTTAAGCATAAAGTATGTTGAGTATTGAGTATTTAAATACCAAGTTGAGTCCTGAGAAATAACCTTATATGAACTCTTGGACAGACTTGAAAGTTACCTCTCCCTTCTTCACTTAGTTTTTTTGGTATTTTCCTAGTTCATTTTGTGCATCTAGTATCATTTAGGATCATTTTGTTCATATTGTTAGCATCTCATTCCAAGGTCTCATTTTGGGCATTCCCTCAAATCATTCATTATATTGTATCTTTAGATCCAATTGGTATGAGGGTTCTCTTTCTCACTCTTCTTTAAGTGCTGCGAAACATATTTAGAACCACTTGTTGGATCGATAATTAAGTGTTTGGCATATTCTTATTATTTATGGCATTCCGTTTTAGGCATTGTGTGTCTAGGCTTAGGCTTATGAAATTTCTTTCTTCGATCATTCAGTATAGTTTGTTGTGTTAGTTGGATCATGTTGGCTCAAGTAGGTGTTGGTGTAAAAGTCCCTTTGTCTATTTGTGACAAAAAGGGGGGAGATAAATGGACTTATGTCATGTCTTAAATTCTTAGTCTTGGTCTTGGTTCATTTTGTGGTTACTTTGTCTAGATTTGTTGTTTGATGTTGCTATTTATTCTAACATTGATGATTATCAGTCCAGCAAGTTCTAATATTGGTGTTTCTATTTCTGATTTTTTACTGCCGATGCTGTCTGTTTTGATATTTTTGATGTTAATAAATGGATACATTAACTGAAATTTCTTTATCTAAATCTTGGTGTATTAACTCCTATCAATACCACATTCTTCAATTGATATTTGTGCTAGGTATGTTGTAGTAGATAGGTTGTAAACATCATATTTTGTTTGTCTTTTTTTAATATTATTTTTATCTTTAATTATTATTTTTAAAATGCACAAAAAATTTATTATTAAGAAAATATAAAAATTGAAAAGAAAAAATCAAACACAAAAATATAAAATATAAAACCAAAAAAATATAATAGGATTGCATTATTTTAGTTTTATTTGAAAATCAGAAAATACAAAAAAAAATAGAAATATAAAAAGAAAATACAAAATGAAAAAAGCCCATTTAACCCATTGACTCAAATCAACCCAAAAAAGCTCATTTCTCCTTAGTCTAAGTTGTCAGCCCAACGTCTACTAACCCACTCTTCCAAGAAGCACAATTAGCCCATATGCTACTCAATCCACCCAATTAATCCAACCCGGTCTAGTCATGAAACCCGACCTGCTTCATCAAACCTACCCATTTCCCCTATCTCCCACTTTGACTCACCCAACCGGTAACCATAAGGATCTCCATTTTCATTTGCAGCATCTTCCTTGTCCAAGTTTATCACGCACCTGGCGTTCATGCGCAGTATCAGCCAACCCACGCCCTTGAAGACCTTTCCCTTTCTAGTTTGGTAGTAGCCACTTCACACACGACTATCCAATCCGTCTTTATATTCTCCTTAATTTTCAATGAATCCCCTTCCCTCCATCTAAGAGGAAACCCTATATCAGTTTCCCTTTTCTTCCCTTCTCTAATGCTGATGGAAGGGGTGATTTAATTTCCTTTTGGCTTTAAAATGGAGCTGACCAGTATGCTTTAAGGAGGGGGACCATACGAACCTTTGAGGAATCTGGGAGGAATCTGGAGCATCCTAAGGATTTTTGGAGAGAAGAAACACAATAGAAAGATTACGAGGTAAACACTCCATATTGGTTGAATGCTTGGTCATGACATTGATATTTTTTTGCTCGAAGCCATGATAAATATAGATCCCTAGACCACCACGAGCCAAAAGGCATCGGTATATCTCAGAATCTGACTTTGATATATTGTGTTTTACTCTTTCGAATATGATTGTGAATTTGGTAAACTTTTGGTTTCAAATCTGGCTACTATTCTTTATTAAAATGTGCTAGACTTATGTCCGAAGTGTTCTGCTATTCTTGTAAGAAAATAGGGATGCCATTTGGGTCATAATATAACTTGGTGCCATATTAAAAATCGTGGGATTTTTCACACTGCATTGATACTGCAAATTTGTCTTGTTAAATGATCATAGTTTCAAATCCATTAACGTTACACTTTGTCTTTTATAAAATGATGTTGATTTGCGTTAAACTAGAATTTTATCTCTAGTTACAATCGTGATCTACCCCTATTTCAATTGTGATTTCCCTACAATTTTGCTTATTTCCATTTAAACTGTGTTTCAAAATTTTCATTGATAATAAGAGGTTATTCATGTATTTTACATGATACTTTTTGGCCCAAATTTGTCTAACTTCAAATCTCATTTTAAGAACGTGTGTGTGTGGGTTGGGGGGGGGGTTCTGAGATTGAAACTCAATTTTGATAAATATGGCAGTGTTTGGAATATGCTTTTGCTCCTTCTATATATATGTTGTCATCATTACAAGGAATGTGAAATACAAAGGCTTAGCCTATGGGCCTGGATTCCACTTTTCTTTCCTTTGAATAAACAATATACTTTGCAATATTTGATTGATTACAATTCTGGATTTTCCATTTACTATAGAAGCTCCCAAGGAATTCATCAGAGGAATGTTTCCAATAAAAATCGTTTGTTCTTGGATATCCCTCCTGGTTTTCCAAATTAATCCTGCAGATACATATAATGCAGAGGAATGTGAGTGATTCATACACGTCATCTTTTTCTTTTATCAAGGGTTCATTACTGGTTCATCTATGTGTGTATAACATGTCTAATTTCCTTTTCTTGGCAATGGTTGGATTACCATATGATATTTATTCTTTTGGGTTGTAACCTATTTATTTATTTATTTTTCCATCCCTTGTTAATTTAGGCATAAGCTTTCCATCTTTTATTATTTCATTTTTTTACTCTTCTTTTATTCTCTTTTATTTTATTTAATCTTTCAATTTAGGTTATTTAGTTTGAGCCCTAGGCTATCTGATGCACCGTTTAATGAAATAATAAAATGAGGAAAATGAGCTTCAGATGTGAGGTTCCAAAGACCTTTCGATAAAAGGTTTCTTTTAAAATAAGATTCTTACACACTAATGGGTCTTGATTCATTTTTAATTTGTTTTTATTTAAAATTTAATAATTGAGCTCTTTCAGAGATCCAATTTAATTCACTTAAATGGAAAGGCTTCAAAGCCCTTGATGAAAAAAAGGTGAACTCTTGGAAAATGTCTTAGAATTAATGTCATTACACCTAAAAAACTTAAGGGTGTTTACTGATTAGGCAAAACATACCTCTCAAGACATTTTGCTTTAGTGATCCTGAAGATCACTCGAAATATTCTTTCTTGGCTTTGGGTGAGGACCTACTTTCGCATTGACCAAATTCATTATTGACTTTGGGTGATAACTTAGTGTTTCTACATTGACCAGATTCTTTCTTGGCCTTGGGTGGGGATTTATTGCTCCCACATTGACCATTGGTTTTGGGTGAGGATTCTATGCCTTCATATTATTTAACTTTTCTTGGCTTTATGTAAGAATTTAATGCCTCCGCATTGACTATTTCATTCGACTTTGGATGAGAACTTGGTATCTCCGCATTGTCTAAACGTCTACTAGTAAAGAGATTATTCATTCACCTAGTCAAATCTATCAATTTATTTTTGAACTACGTGGACCATGATCGGTAATTACTTAATAAGATAGGTCTAGTTCTTTTAGCCTTCATCTTTTTTTTTTCATTGTATTAACAAAAAAAGGTAATTAAATTATATTAAATTTAAGCCTAAACAATTTAGGGTAATCATTTTTAAGGTGGATGTTGTAGGGTGCCTAATACATTTCTCACCGTAATTAGACTCTCAAACCCTACTCTAGTTCTAAGGGCCAATGCTCATTTTTAAGGACTTCAATTATCCTTTTAATTAATTGGTGACAATTTCTTTTTCTTTGCGTTTTCCTTTAAGTGCCTAAAGTCATAAATGGAGATTTTTTACCAACTGTCACGTTGTGACACAAGTACTTCTTTTAAGATAGTGAGGGTTTTAAATTGTAAATGGTTAGGTTATGTTTTGTGGTTGTCAGAGCCTCATCCATATATTGAGAAATAGGATGTTGTATTGTCACAGAATAGCCAAAGGGGAAGTTTGTTAATATATTTATTTGCTGGCTTATTCTGTGACTTAACAAGTGTCCTTATTCCGTGGCAAAGTTTCCTTTAAAATAAGGATTAATCCAGGGGCACAACAATCCCACCAAAAACATGCAAAAACAACTGAATAATCTAGATAGTCTACACAGCCAAAATCAATATCAACCTGTTATCAAATAGTTAAATTTGACAAATCACAAGACAACTAAATGCAACTACTAGCTAACATGTCTATAGAATTCTCAAAGTTCCTCCACAAATGATACAAGCAGGCCTACCACTTTCTACTAGCAAGCTCAGGATAAGTGGATAGAGTTGAAGAAGGTTCACCAATTGCAAGATCTAAAAAAAATTATATAACGGGGTGAGTTGTGAGACTCAGTGAGGGAGAAATACTTACCAGAAGATACCTAGCTTCCCCGATGTATTACACATTACTTTTACAAAAGTTTTATAAATAGATGAAAAATAACAAATAATTTTCTAAAATATGTAAAAAGATATGTATACTCAACTGGTCAAGTAATATATATTACTATGGGAACTAACTTGAAAAAAATTCACATATCAAAGAAACTATAAAATTCATCCAATAAAATACTAATTTCTAAACTGAAATTTCATCCTTAAATTTAAACAGTACCAAAACCCATCTTACTAAATGAAGGAAATCTAAACTATTCAGCTAAGAGGAATTCCTCTACAATATAAATATCTGGGCCATCACCACTAGAGAAGCTTAACCACAATATCTGGGCCAACTCTACAAGAGCAGCTCAACCATCTTAAGGTCATCTCTTCTAGAGAAGCTCAACCATAGTATTTGGGTCATCCTCAGTGACGAAGCTCAATCGAAACATTTATAATGTTATTTCTAGTCATATAAAACTTACTATCTACCACAAATCCTAGCCTTTTACTACTTAAATCCATACTTTATCAACTTATTAACCTCTATTCCATGTTCATTCACATAATCATAACATTTTCAAACAATAAAAATCATAAATAATATACTTGAAACAAATTTTTAGGATTTGTAAAACTCTAGGCATCTAAAGATAATTGAAATTCACTCATTGAAATGCTTTCCACGGCCAAAACTCCACTTGCCCGACAAAATACACACCTGGAGGAAACTTGTTAACAATCAAGTCTCAAGAATTTATTTTTGGAACCTGTATAATTTCTGTTTAGCAAATCAGCCTTAAAAACCCAAAATAGCATTAAATAACCCCTCCCCCCCCCACCCACAATCAAGTCTCGGTCAAAACAACAAGAAGGGAAAAAGAACCCAAGGTTTTCAAGCTTCCAAGATTAGAATAACTCACCTGAAGTCCTAAGATGATTTGGAACCAAAAACCCAAAGAATTCCCACTCTAAAGCCACAGCCAAAATCTCCAAGGATGAGATTTTTGAGCTATTTCACAAAACAAAAACTAAGGGATGCAAGATGAGCTTGAGATGAAGAACTTTTGTGAAGGAAACAGGTGAAGAAATAGAGCAGAATGGCTGGGCTTTAAGGTTTAACACTACCACAATGGTGGCGTGTGTGAGGAAGCAGGCGAAGAGAGGTGTCTTGTGTGCAATGGTTGGCTGGAAGGAGAATTCTATATAAATTGCTCATTAGCCAATTTACCAAAAGGTCCTTAAATTCTTACTTTTTCACTAATTAAAATTTCAAAGGGTATATGAGTAATTCCATGCAAATAAAAACCTAAATATTCCTCTTCTACAAGTAGCTTTCCATGAGTGATAAAATTTGCTAAAAAGTGAGGGTGTAAAATGACCAAAATGCCCTCCACTCATTATTCTTATCTAAGGGTAAAATCGTTATTTTCCTTTCAACATTTAATTTTATAATTTTAGTTTATTTTATCTTATTTTCTTACTCAATTAAATAAGAACTATTCATTTTAAATTTTAAAAACTTCTTTTAGACAACTTTCTTAAGAAAATATTGATAAAAACATGATTTATTTAAAAGCCATTTCAAGCAACCTAAATAGAGCAATCCATGTTACCCAAAGTTGTGGTGGCCTATACGTTGCTCTCAAGAGAGCTTAGTTAATGGAAATAGAAGTCTTGTTGCGATGAAATTGCAAGAAGGGATAAACGACTCAATCGACATGAAATACTGTGGACATATTGTAATTTCTTTATATATAGAGCCTCCCTCCCATTGATAAAAAGATAGTGGGTGACTTAATCAAAAGGAGATAGCAGTGGCAGTATAGAGAGTAACAGCAACTATTATGGTTTTCACTTTCTCTTGGGCAATTTGAGAGATAGAAGAAAGATTCAAAAATTCTTCAACCACACCCCAATCAAGGAAACTTCAGATGTTATGGAGTATTGAAGACTAGAGTTCCAGGATTAAATCTTTGAAAGTTTTGAAGTGGGTACACTATAGAAGGACTAGAGTTCTAGGGTATTGCAGAGGTTAAGGTTTAGTCACAGTTTGGTAAGTTGTCTTGTGTGTTTTGTTGATTTGGCATATTGTCATTGGGGTCAGCCACTTGTCTAAATTTAACCTTACTTTAGTGGATTTGAGGTGGTGCTTATCACCCAGAGTGGTTTTTATTTTGAAGAGGTTATTCAAAAGCTTTCCACTTCGTCAATAAATTTTTTGTGCTTATTTTATTTATTGTTTAGTATTTTAATTTGTTGCATATTTGTTGATTGAGTTTTTGGGTTGTGTGATTCTTTGTTCTTGATATTTAATATTTAATTTCACCTATTCACTCCCCTCTAGGTGCTAGTTGAGTCTGCTCATTTCACAAACATACTCTTCACAAATGTCAAAAACACATTTTATATTACAATAAAAAAGATTGTGAATTGATAAATATGATATTTACTCTTGAAGTAACCCTCCTATTTGGACTCCTATAGTGCTTTATGTGCTCAACTGGCATGGTTTAGCCATACTTTGCAAGTTTGGATTACAATTGCACTTTATTGCAAACTTGATAATTTTACATTGCTTCTGTATTTTGATCATAACTTGAGTTCTAGACATCTGATTTTCACTAATTTTATCTTATAGGAAAGCTAAGAGAAAGCTCTACAACTTTCATGAAGAGTACCAAGGTTGAATTAGATTTCTGGTGGGCGAAATTACACATGGAAGGCATAATAGTGCTGCTGTATAACAGAACTCTGCTGCAGATTTTCTTAGTAAAACTTTGACGTTTTGGTTGTGTTTATCCTCTTGTAAGTCAGTTATGATCTGTCCAGATAGCTAGAGATGTTGTGACCTAAGGGCAAACTTGGATTATTAATTTTTGGAGGTCTATAAAAGGAGAAGAGGTGCAGAACGTGGAGGGGAGCTGATAATTACTGTTTAACTAAATTTCTGCACTATTATTCTCTCTTTCTCTCTAGGGTTTAGTTGTTCATCTTGTAAGTCCTTTCCTCTTGTTCATGGAGGACTAAAACCTTAAATCAATCCTGGGGATTGAACACCTTGATGTTGAGTTGATGTTGTTATGAATATTTTGCAATTTAATTGTTGCCAAGTTCTTCTTTTTTTCTATTGTTCTGATTAAGTGCTTCATTTAATCAGGATGTGCATATGATAGTTGCTTAATTATCATGTGTTTAAGAGGTTTACAGGAAGTGAACAAAGTAACAAAGCTTTTTGGTAAATTGTTTAGTTTGGTTGGATTCTGGCTTTAGGTCCCTTTGCTGATAGATGGATGCTTGATTTATCTAACATTAGAGTAATTAAATCCTAGATGCTGGTCCAGTAGAGATTCCATAGAATACTTGAAGACTTTTTGATGTGTTCTAAAGCTAAGCACTTGTGTGGTGATTAAATGAATAACTAATGATCAATAAGATATTAACATCAAGGTTGGTTAATACCCCCTGGATTGGTTGTTTTCATAAATTTCATCAATTGTTTTCATTGCTTCCAATAGATTAAACTTACACAAACCAATCCCCCTTACTTGCTAATCTCTTAATATAATAACATAATTAGAGTAATCCAAGGGTTCGACCTAGTGTTACCACATACTACAGTTAATGTTGGTGGATTGGATATAGATGATATAATTCGGTAGCCTTGGTAGTTATCAAATTTTGGCGCCATTGCCGGGGACTCACTCTGATTTTGAACCATCTTATTAGGAGTATATTTAACTACTAACCCCTGAGTCGTTGTGTTCTGGTGGTTTTTAGGTGAAAACAAGTGAGTTTAGGCCTTTTTTTTTCTTCAGAATTTTGTACAGACAAAGGTACATAGAATGGGCTGAAATTTGGTCAATTGAAGGAAAATGACCTTTTACACAAGGCTCAAGCTTCGTCGTAAGCACCACCCTGGTTTAGCCAAATTCTGTTATTTAAACCACTTTTTCAATTTTTTTAAATTTTGTACTGCATTTTCTAGTATCATTTTTGTGTATTTTCAACCTGTGGTGGTCCTACAATTTTAAAAAATATCTAGATTGGTGAAATCTATTGATTCTGGTAGATTTTCTGTCACGCCCCAATTTTTTGAGCACGTGACTGGCATAGGAATGCTATCATATGGGTAACATCCTACTAGCCTAAACCTAACCATATGCAATTTTCAAGAAATCATAGAAATAAAGACATTAATTAACCAACACAAAAAGAAGTAATACTTGGAAAATTTTATGAAAATTTTGACAGAGTTTTCTTTGAAATTTTATCATTTCTTAATGTACAACAGTATGTCACAAGGCAGACAGATCTTACATGCCACACAAACTGGCCTCCATGGCCTAAACATCAATGACAACTAATCATAACCACAATGGCGCATA
>JASKGM010043946.1:0-21671 GCA_034509205.1 Ceratonia siliqua
GGTTTTCAAATTTCATAAGGTTATTTAGATTATTTAAGGTCCCATGGATTTTTACATATTTTTTTTACATTTAATCCAATTCATAAAAAAATTATATTTCGTTAGTTATATAAAAGTTTCCCAGGAAAGTTCTGCCATACCAAACATGGGAATGCTTGAGGGTATTTTTGTAAAAAGACATAATATTTCCAGAAAAGTTATATTTCAACCAAACATAAGAATCAAAAATTCCCGAAAAACATAAGCTAACTTTCCCAGGAATGTTTAAGACAAACCAAACGCATTTTACAATATTTCTAGCAATCATGATTCCTAGAAAACATGTTTCACAGGAATAAAAAATGCCTATCATACCAAACGCCCCCTTAGAGTATCATACTTTTTAAGCGTTTGCTCCTATACTCTGGAGCATAGGGTTTTTTATTTTTAGAATTTTATTTTTTTATTTTTATTATATTTTTTGTTTTAAGAAATAAGTTTAAAAAATATAAAAATATATGAAAAAATAGAAAAAAGAAATCAAGAGATTTTTTTTAAATTTTTTTAAATTATTTTTAATAATTATATTAAGAAATTTTTAAAAACATATTTACTTTTTTTATTTTTTTCAAAATTCTTTAAATTTTTTTAAACTTATTTCTAATATTAAATAATTAAAAAATAGATAAAAAATAAAAACTTAAAATTTTAAAAATAAAAAACCCTACTCTTTATACTCCCTACTTTTTATTCGAATCTGGCTATAACTCATAAAGGGGAGTTTTAGGCTACAGATTTATTTTGGGAGCAGTCGGCATCTCCATTTTTTTATTTTTTTAGTTTAGTTTTTTATTTTTAGTATTAATTAATTTTTATGATATATATATTTTTAAATTTTTTATTTATGAATGAATAATATAAAATAAATTATGAATGAATAGTATAAGAAAATGTAAAAATATTTTAAAATATTTTAAAAACATTTCAAATTTTTTTATAAAAATATATAATATAGAAAATAATTAATTAATAATAATAAATTAAAAAGGATAAAAAAACAAAAAAGTGGAGATGTTGGATTTTATCTTAGAGGGGCTGTAAGATAGTGTTACCCAATTCATAAACATTGTATTCTAGAACTTTTGCAATGCATTCGACTGCTATATAAGATTTTATTTTGAGAAAATTATATCAAGGGCGATGTTATGTCGAGCATAGCATAATATTTTTTGTCTTTATTTTTTTTATTTTTTGATATTAAATAATTATTTTTTATGAACCTGTTTGGAATAATTTTTATTTTATTATTTTTTAAATAATTTTTAAGAATAACTACAAAAAATAATTTTATAGAATAAAAAAATAAAAAACTTTTTTAAGTAAAAATATTTTTCATCATTTTTTATTTTTTAGAAAATAAAGGACAAAAACAAGTTAAAATACAAAAAAATTATTTTCTATTTTTTGTTTTATAGTAATTGTTGTCGAAAATAATGTTTAAAAAATAACTGATGGAAACACTTACTCAAACAAATTTTTTTGTTATCATAAAACAAAAAAAAATAATTTTATAAAACCGTTCCAAACAAGCATATTTTCTAGCCATACCTCGGAGTTTTAGGCGACAGTTTCATTTTGAGAGTATTTGGCATCTCCATTTTTTACTTTTTTTATTTTTTAACTTATTATTTTTTTTAGTATTAATTAGTTATTTTTTATGTCACATATATTTTTTAATTTTTTTATTTATAAATGAATAGTATAAGAAAATATAAATTTTTTTTAAAATATTTCAAAAATATTTTAAAAATTTTTTATAAAAATATGATAGAGAAAATAATTAATTAATAACAAAAAATAAAAAAAGGATAAAAAAACAAAAAAGAAGAAGTGGAGATACCGGATCTTATCCTACAAGGGTTGTAGGATAGTGCTGTCCAATTCATAAATACTATATTCTAGAACTTTTGCCACGTATTCGGGTCCTATATAAGATTTTATTTTGAGAAAATTATATCAAGGGTGATGCTATGTCGAGCGTAGCATAATATTTTTTTGTCTTTATTTTTTGATATTAAATACTTATTTTTTATGTCATATATCTTTTTTAAAATTTTTTGAAATATTTTTAAATGTTTTACATTTTTTGTACTATTCATTCATCATTTTTCTTGAATTACTTTATCATAAGTCAAAATTTTCAAAAAAAAATATTTAAAAAATTCTCAAAAAAAATATGGCGTAAAAAATAATTAATTAATTAAAAAATAAAAAATAAAAATGGAGAAGTAATGACAAAAATCTTATACTACCGCCCCCAATAGTGGAGTGGTAGCATAAACAAATCCTTTTATCAAACTCTTTCTCACTTTAAATTCTTAATTGGTGTCAAAAAATTTTTAAAAAAATAATCATTTACGTTGAAGTCAATTAGCACTTGTGTTAGGAAAGATACCATTTGACCTAATACTTTTAGATTATAAAATTGATTTGTATTATATAACAATAATAATTTTTTATAATAGAATAATTTTTTATAATTAAATAATTACTTTTTATAAAAATTAAAAAGAAAAAAATGTGAATAGTACTTAACACCCATTCAAATTTTGATGTCCCCTGGACACCAAACAAAAATTTTCTTTTTTTCTTTTTGTTTTTAGTCATATTTTAAGATATTGTTTTGAGTATATTAATATTTTGGTAAAATACACTCAACCTTTTAGGGGTGTTTGTTAAGAAGATTCTTTTTAGTTTATTAGAAATCCCAATTTCGGAATCTTAATTTTTCATATTTGGTGTATATTTTTAAAAAACTAAGGGGCTGTTTGGAACGGTTTTTATTTTATTGTTTCTTAAAATAGTTTATGGAAACAACTCTAAAAAATAGTTTTATAGAACAAAAAAATAAAAAATTTGTTTGGGTAAAAATATTTTTCATTAGTTGTTTTTCGTATTTTTTAGAAAACAGATGACAAAAATAAACCAAAACATAAAAAAATTATTTTTGTTTTTTCGTTTTCTAGTTACTGTTTTCGGAAAACAGTTTTTAAAAACAACTGATGAAAACAATTACCCAAACGAGTTTTTTTGTTTTCGCAGAATAAAAAAACAAAAAAATAGTTTTAAAAACAGAACCAACCAGGGCCTAACCTTCTCAAGAATGGTTTTTGGCCAAGTTCCCCATCAAAACTAATATAAAACACTTAGCAATGGACTACTTCAAAGACTTGAACAAGAAGTCTAAGAGGAGGAGGCCTTTGGCCTAATGATATTTAATGTTTTAATTGCTACACATGCACATCACATGCCTTTTAATTGTTTATTTATTTTGTTATTTATTTTATATTATGAATTACCTAATCGCGTTTATTAAATAATTTCTTATTTATTTAATTTTAAGATTATGAGTCCTTAGTCATTTAAACTAGGGTTAGAGAGTCATTTTTCATTTAAATTAGGATACTATGCCTATAAAGATTACTATTAATAATTTCATATAAGATTTTAATTAATAATAGTGACTGTATAATTTATTTAGAGAGGGTTTTTCTCTGTTTTTCTACTCTTGAAGGGTTTTCAACGTGTTTGGAACCTTAGTTTTTCTTTTGTCTGCGTCAATTAGTCTTAGAGTACATATTTACCAGGGTTTGATGGCTAATCACGGGGGAGAAGGTAAAAGGTCCATTGACATTAATTGCGGGATGGATGTTGTTTGGGCTACACTTGACTCACATGGACAGCAATTGTTAGCTGAATTGAATCTTAAAATTAATGGAAGAGAGGTTGACATGGGCGTAGGGGCTGTGGGACTTGCCCATAACCCAAACACCCTAAATACTAGAGCTAGAAGGGTCAACTAGAGTAGGATTAGCCCTGTAATAGGGTGAAACACCCAAGGGAGAGGCGTTGAGCAGTGGGGTGTTGGGCACCCAGCCCATGTGCAGGCCACTGCCATTGCTGGTTAGGGCATCCACAAGCAACAAACTAGCCAATGCGGGGCTGATAATTTTGGGAGAGATTTTTAGGAATTAAAACAACATGGGAGACAAGGTTTTCATGGTAGAAATCAAAGGGGAATGGCAAATTTTGACTCCGAATCTAAGGAAGAAACTGATTTTGATCATGGTTACTACAGAGGATAACATAGGGAATATGATAATTATCAAAGAGGCCAAAATAGAAATTATAATGATCAAGAATTCCATAGGGGACAATATAGGGGATATGATAATTATCAACGAGGCCAAAATAGGAATTATGATGATTTTAAATTAAAAGCTAACATCCTTAATTTCTATGGAGACATGCATATTGAGAGTTTCCTTGACTGGGTATCGAAGGTTTAGAGATTCTTTGATATGATGAACATCCCAGAAGAATGTATGGTAAAGTTGATTGCCTTTAGGCTCAAGAGTGGAGCCACAATATATGGGACCAATTACAAAGAACTAGAAGATGTTAAGGAAATAATGCAATCCATACCTGGAGAATGATGAACAATTACTTATGGGGAGGTTTTTACCACTAGATTATGAACATCTCTTTTAGTTATAGAATTGCACATAGGGAAATATATCAGTAACGGAGTATACTGTTGAATTTATCAAGTTATCCATGAGAAATAATTTGAATGAATCCGAGCCTCAGCAAGCAGCTCATTATATGCATGGTTTGTGAGCCAATATTCGAGAGAGGATTGGATTACAGGTTCTTTGGACAGTGGAGGAGGCCTATAATATGGCTTTAAAGGCTGAAATAATAAAAAAGACAGAGGGTAAACTGAATTACCCATGGAGAACATGGAGGAGAATAACACCTCAAGTGGGGGTAGGGCACTCCAGCCTACCTCCTCAAAACAACCTAGGTTTGCAGTGAGTTAGGCTTGAGATGTCAGTGGTAGTGGCGCTGTAGGGCAGAAATAGACCATAGGGAGAGTTAATCAAGAGCAACCCAAAAACCTTAACCCTTATGACAGACCATCATCAGGGAGTGTTTTAGGTGTGGAAAACCCTGAGCATCGCTCTAATGAGTGTCCAGAGCGAAAACCAATGAATTTGGTTAAACCCGAGGAGGACTCTGGAGGAGGGGATGATAAATTGGTGTATCATGACAAGGATATGATGTGGCTGGAGGTATAAACTAAAAGGGAGAGCAAGTTAATCTCGTTGTGTAATGAGTCCTATGCTCTATTAAACGGGGCGAATCACCTCAGAGGCATAATATTTTTAAATCATTGTGTAGAGTCGAGGGTAAAGTTTGTGATCTAATTATTGATAATGGAAGATGTAAGCTTGCAATGGTGAAACAAGCTACTATAATGGAGAACAAGCTGATGTAACATTCTCAACTTCCAGCTGACGAGTGCTATCCAAAAATAGTCTTAGATCCTCTCTAAAATGCAGCTCTCGACCTCTCCTGCAGGTTCTATGAGTTTTCGATATATAAACCTAATTTTCCAGCCTTCAAAACACTACAGTTTTGGCACTTTGCTCACATCAAACTTGTGCGTTTTGACATATTTTTACTTATGCGCTTTATTGGCTATATCAGTTGTGTTTTTTGGTTTGTAAAATCAGGTGACTAGTGGATTTTTTTAAGTGCAAGGCTGGGTATTATCTAATTGTAACATTGGGCTAAAACTGGGCTTTTATTTTGGGTTGAACTGAATTTGCAATTGGGCTTGAATGGCTGGTACAACTTTGAAATATGATTTGGTGCTGCTATGCATTTTGACACATTTTGGAGTTGGGATCTTCATGAAAGGTTTATATCTCCTTCTTATCTTTCCAACGAAGCTAAGTTTGATATTTTTAGACATCCATAACTCCATATATAAGCTAAAAACTGAGACAGGGTCTGGGCTAAATCCAAGCTTTAGGATATCTATTGGCTTCTATTTTGTCCATATTTGGACCTTGAAATGATAGAACTGGGTTTTGTATCCTTCATTAAAGTTGTATGCTGATGTCTTATCTTTCTAATGAGCCAAATAACACCTGAATTGGAGGTCTGTATCTCTAGATAAATCTCAAAAATTGGATAGTGTTCTGGTTTGCTGCAACTAGCCCAAATTCAATTAATTCTTTAAACTTAGCTCCAACTTATTTTTCTTCCATTAGCCCAAATAAACCTAAGATAGAAAGAATTAATTATGAAATATGTGACATTGAGGAATTACAATATATTACAATAACTACTAAAAATCATGAATAATAACATTGAAACATATAAAACTTCCTTAATTTGCACAATAAAACCCTTGAATATATGTGGTATATTTTCACTCGTCAAAGATGTAAAAAATTTGTCACAAAGAAATTAGTAGAATATCTTAGATTGCCTATGGAACCACATGCTTCACCTTACCACATTGGATGTGTGTAAAAGGGACCGACGGTAAGAGTATTTGAGGTCTGCTGGGTTCCTATTTCGATTGGGAAGCATTATAGGGAAGAAATTATATGTGATGTTACAAACATGGACATTAGTCATATCTTATTAAGCAAGCCTTGGCAATATGATGTAGATGCTATATACCGAGGATGAGATAATGTGTACTTGCTCACTTAGGGAGATAAAAAAATGGCCTTGGTTCCCATGAGGCACACCAGTTCTAAACTAGAGACTCCTAAACTGAAGAGTCAAAATTTACTAATAGTTGTGGCTTCTGAGCATGAGTTTAAGGAAATTAGGGAAGTTCATGCATTAGAGGTAAAGACACTAGTTAGAAGCATTCAGAATGACACAAATAAGCAAATACCTAGTAGAGTATAGTAGTTGCTAAGGAAGTTACTAGAGTTAATGTCTGACGATTTACCTGATGAATTACCATCTATGAGGGATATCTAGCACCGGATAAACCTGATACCTGTGACAAGCTTGCCTAACCTCCCACATTACCATATGAGCCTTAAGGGGGGCGAGATTGTGAGAGAGAAAGTGAAGGAGTTGTTGAGGAAGGGGTTTATCTGTGAAAGCATCAATACTTGTATGGTTGTGGATTTGTTAACGCCGAAGAAAGATGAGAGTTGGTGTATGTGTGTGGATAGTCGAGCTATAAACAAGATCACAGTGAGGTATAGCTTCCCTACACCTCACTTGGATGATATTCTCAATATGATGGAGGGTTCGAAGTTGTTCTCCAAGATTGATATGAGGAGTGGTTACCACCAAGTTCGAATCCACCTAGGGGATGAGTGGAAGACTACCTTCACGATGAAGGAAGGATTGTTTAAGTGGAAGGTTATGCCCTTTGGACTCATAAATGCACCCAGCACCTTTATGAGACTAATGAATCAGGTGTTGAAGCCTTTCATTGGCAAGTTTGTAGTGGTTTTCTTTGACAACATTTTGATCTACACCTGAGAGGAGAAATAACATATAGGTCATTTGAAGGAAGTTTTGCTTGCACTACAGAAGAAAAAATTGTTTATTAACCTTAAGAAGTGTGTTTTCTTGATTGACAACTTGTTGTTTTTGGGTTATGTAGTAAGTGTTAGTAGTATCCATGTGGATGAGGGGATAGTTACCATGATCTGAGAATGTCCAATCCCGAAGATCGTGACTGAGGTGTGTAGTTTCCACGGGTTAGCCACATTTTATCGATGATTTGTTAGGAATTTCAATTCCACAGTGGCTTCAATCATTGAGTGTTTGAAGAAAGGGAAGTTCACTTCGGCTCACTCTGTGAAAAATGTTTGATACTTCCTTGAAGTTTAGCAATACTACTCACCCACAGACAGATGGTCAAACAAAAGTGGTCAACAGGGCCTTAGGTAACTTGATTCGGCGTATCTGCAGGAATAAACTAAAATAGTGGGATCATGCTTTACCCCAGGCTGAGTTTGCTTATAATAATACAACTCATAGTGCCATAGGGAGATTGCCTTTTTTTGTGGTATATATGAAACCACCATGACATGCCTAGGATCCAACATGCCTACCTAGAGCTCAGGTAAATAGTGCTATAGCCGAGCACATGGCAGAATAGGTTCAGAAGTTAAAGGTTGAAGTCAATGAGAGATTAAAGGGTGATATGGTGATGGTTTTTCTTCGCAAGGAGAGGTTTTCGGTTGGTACTTACAACAAGCTCAAGCCTAGGAAGTATGATCCTTACAAGTATTGGATACAGTTCTTTATCCTAAGTGTTTACTGTATAAGCATTGATTTTAAAATTTTAAAAACATTTGAGCTTGCAAACGGGCGAAAACAAAACACATCGACAAATAACTCATGGCTAGAAAGAGAAATAAAATAGATGGAAATTTTAGATACCTCTCATGGTTACTTTAATATGATAATATACTTTCCAACCAAGTACACTAACCACTTATTCTTTGGGAAGTACCAATCCATGAAACCTACGGTGAATAGGCTTAGTGATTGGAATAAAACAAAATATGAGAGAAAATAATTGATAGCTTTCAAATTAAATTAGAGAGTCTTCCTTTTCCCTTCAAGTGTGGTGTGCATAATTTTATGAAGGCACTCAAACAAAACTTAGTGTTTTTCTCTCAAAAACTTGAGGCACTCTTAAGGTGTTTTCTCCTAATTAATTTGGCTACAAGGAGCGAAGGGTTAGGATATATTTATATTAACCTAACCTTAGGTTAGTCCTTTGAATTCAAAAATATCCTTTCCTAAAACTAAGGGATTCCACACACCTACTAGGGATAATAGATAATAAAATTATCTAATTACTTTATCAATTAATAATTATATTATTCGATAGAGAAAGTCATATTTTATTTAACTTTTAAATAAAACATGTAGACTTTCTAATTGGTCATGCTTGAATATAAAATTTAAAAAAAGAATTTAATTTAACAAAATCCCTTTAACTTAGTTAATCTCCTAATGAATGTAGGTTACCTAAGAAATTAAAACTCTTTTAATTTCTAATCCTTTATCCACTAAAACAATTAGGAAGGAACCAATTCCCCTCATTTTGGGCTTGCACCTATCTATCACATGAGAATGAGGTTGTCTTACAAGTTTCAACAATTCAAACTTTACAACAATATTAGGATAAACAATAAATTAATTTTATCCTAATAAAATGATGTAGCCGAAATTTCAAATTAAATGGGGATTTAATTTTATTTTAATCAACTTCTTCAAATTAAATATTTAAACAATTCAAATATTAATTTAAATTGATTAAACCAAAATCAATTACTACGATAAAGGTTGTCCTAATTGAGACAATATTTGTCTCAATTAAAACAAATATTTGTCTCAAAATTATATTGTCTAATTAAAATAACACTTATTTAAATTAGACAAATAATGTGAGGATTATTTTTGTCTCTTTAATGACAAAAATGTTTTTCATATTTTCAGGCACGATTAGGATAACATTTGTTTTAAAATAACTTTTTGTCTAAATTAAGATAACTATTGTCTTAATAAAGACAATATGCTATCAAACAACAACTGCACCACCCAAAGTGAAAATAGAGCCTGATGTTGATTTTCTAAAATCAATGTATGACAAAATCTGAGTTAGTGTATCTAATCGAAATTAGGTCACTACTATAATACATTAGCATGTAGTTCTTCGTCTTACGAAGATACTTAAATATACACTTGACCACAATCCAGTGTTCCACGCCAGGGTTTGACTGAAACATACTAACCAAACCAACTATATAGCAGATGTCTAGTCTGGTGCAAAGTATAACATACAAGAGACTTCCCACCATGGATGCATAAGGAATCCTTCTCATTTGTTTAACTTTCAGAGGAGTCTTGGGTACTGCTCCTTAGAAAGTTTGATTCCATTCTTGGAGGGTGTGAAGCCTCTCTTAGAATCTTGCATGCCAAACTTTGTCAACAGTTTGTCAATATAAGTTGCTTGGGATAAGGCTATCTGCTTGTTCTTATGATCTCTTATTATTTGGATCCCAAGAATATAGCTAGCCTCCCCTAAATCATTCATCTGAAACTATTAATTCAGCCATTATTTTACCGTAGATAACATTCCTACATCATTCCCAATGAGTAGAATGTCATCTACGTAAAGTACTAGGAAGACAACCTTACTTTCCTGTATTCTTTTATATACACATGATTTGTCTACATTTTGTTGAAATCCATAAGACTTGATTACAGCGTCAAATCTTATATTCCAAGATCTTGATGATTGCTTAAGTTCATAGATGAACTTATGCAATTTACAGACTTTGTACTCTTGGCCATTTTTAATGAAACCCTTTAGTTGAGCCATATGGATATGCTCTTCAAGATCTCCATTCAAGAATGCGGTCTTGACATTCATCTGCCATATCTCATAGTTAGGATGTACAACTATGGATAGTATGATCTAAATGGATTTAAGCATAGCAATTGGCGAGAATGTTTCTTCATAGTTGATACCTTTTCTTTAGGTATAACCCTTGGCTGCTAGCTTAGCATTGAAGGTCTCCATATTCCCATCAACTCTTCTTTTTCTCTTACAGATTCATTTGCATCCAATGAGTTTTATTCCTTTGAGTACATCTACAAGAGTCCAAACCTTGTTGGAATACATAGATTCTAACTCTAATTTCATTTCCTTTTGCCAATGAACATCATCTACATCATTCATGGCTTCCTTATATGTGACAAGATCTTATTCATGTTCATCTAAAAGAGCTACCAAATGCTCTCCTAGACCCATGTGTCTTCAGGTTGTCTAACAACCCTCCCACTACAATGAAGTGTCATTGGTTCATATTCAACTTTTGAATATGTATCAGTTATTATTTCATCAGAATCATCCTTAGATTTTGACCAATCACTTTATTTTTCAAGAACAATCTTGTTATGAGAATTGTGATTTTTCTCAAAATCCTCTTCTAAGAAGGTTGCATTTACACTAACAAATATCTTCCCCTTGTACCCCTAGGATATCCTACAAACAAACATACTTCTGACCTTAGTTCCATCTTTGTAGACTTAGGCTTATACACATGTGCTGGACACCCCGAAGTTCGCAAGTGACGTAAAGAGAGTTTACTTCCTATCGACAGCTCTTTTGGTGTCTTAGGCACTACCTTTGATGGAGCAAAGTTTAGTAGGTATGTTGTTGTTTATACACGATATGGTCAGAATGATTCTGATAATGTAGCACAGGATATCATTAACCTCACCATTTTTAAAAGTTCTTATTCTTCCTTTTAGTAACCCCATTTTGTTGAGGTGTTCCAAGTGCCGATGAATTGAAAATGATTCCATTATCAATCAGAAACTACTGATACTCTCCAGATAAATAATCACTACCTCGATCTGATCGAAGTTGTTTCAATAGTTTGCCTAATTGCTTTTTAACTTCAGCTTTGAATTCCTTGAACTTTTCAAAGGAATCACTCTTGTTGTGCATTAGTACATAACACCATATCGAGAGTAGTCATCAATGAAGGTTATGAAATAAACATAACCTCCTCTAGCTTGAATGTTCATTGGTCCATACATGTCTATGTGTACCAAGTTTAGAACATCCTGTATCCTATTACCCTTTACTTTAAAGGATCATTTGGTCATTTTACCTTCAATACATGATTCACAAACTGATAAAGAACATTCTATCATGTCTGGTAGAGTATCATCCTTTACTAGTCTGCTTAGCCTGTTTTGATTAATATGACCTAATCGTAGATGCCATAGATAACTTTTATCTATGCTAGATTCCTTGATTCCTTTAGATTTAGGTGAATTTGTTTATGTAACGTTTGTAGTCTAATTAATTGGTTCCAGATAATATAAATTATTCCTAGTAATTTCAGAACAAATTAAAATTCCATTTATAGAAATGGTAATCTTATTACCAAAAGAAATTGAATATCCAGAATTTATTAAACAAAAGACAGAAATCACATTTCTACAAAGTTCAGGATTAAAATAAACATTATCTAAAACTAAAGGCTTATTATTCAAAAAATGAAAGGTAATGGCTCCCACTGCTTGAGCTCATACTATTTCATCATTTGCCATCCTCGACTGGAATTAACCCTCATAAGCTTTCTCTTTGTCTGAAATCCCTGCAAAGAATTACAAACATGGTTAGTGTTTCCAAAATCTACTATCTAAGTATTAGTATAATCATCCAATAAAAAGGTTTCTAACATGTTTAGAAAACCTGTACCTTGTTTATTCTTTACATAATTGAGATAGGCCTTGGAGTTCCTCTTCCAATGTCCTTTAGCACCACAGTGGAAACATTTTCCCTTGGTGTTATCCTTCTGAGCCTTCTTTTTCATGGGCTTCTTCTTCGGCCTAGCCGATTTCTTAGCATTTTTCTTTTTATTGCTTGTCCCCTTCGCTTTCTTGGGCTCTACAGCTACCAAGTTTACCTCTAGGTTCTTCTTCATTTAAAGAACCTCCTCCACAGCTTGCAAGTCATTCATCAACCCATTAAGGGCATAGTCCCTACTATGCAATTCATAGTCTAACTTGAATTGTGTGAATTTAGAGTTCAGACTGTGAATGATCATTGACACTTGACTGTTCGAATTAATCTCAGCCTCATGTAGCTCAGTCTCATTAAGGCAGGAGATTACCTTGTGCATGTAATCTCTCACTGGCTCTCCTGGTTTCTGCTTGAGGTGCTTGAAAGAATTGACAACTTTCACCTTAGCAGACCGAGTCTTTGTACCAACCAAGCACATTGACCGTCTATTAGTTGGGAAGTACCAACCATGGAACCTACTGTGAATAGGCTTAGTGATTGGAATAAAACAAAATATGAGAGAAAATAATTGATAGCTTACAAATTAAATTATAAAGCGTTCCCTTTCCTTTCAAGTATGGCGTGTAGAATTCTATGAAGGCACTCAAACAAAACTCACTTTTGCTCTTAGTGTTTTTCTTTCAAAAACTTGAGGCTCTCTTAAGGTGTTTTCTCTCTAATTTTTTCGGGTACAAGAAGAGAGAGGTTAGGCTATATTTATACTAACCTAACCCTAAGTCATTCATTTGAATTCAAAAATATTCTTCCCTACAACTTAGGGATTTCACACGCCTACTAGGGATAATAGATAATCAAATTATCTAATTAATTTATCAATTAATAATTATATTATTCAATTGATAAAGTTATATTTTATTTAACTCTTAAATAAAACACGTGGGGCTTTCTAATTGGTCATGCTTGAATATAAAATTCAAATAAAGAATTTTATTTAACTAAATTCCTTTGACTTAGTTAGTCTCCTAGTGAATGTAGGTTACCTAATAAATTAAAACTAGTTTAATTTCACATCCTTTATTCACTAAAATAATTAGGCTAATTCGGAGGGAACCAATTCCCCTCCTGTTGGGCATGCACCTCTCCATCACATGGGGATGAGGTTGTCTTACAAGTTAGAATAATTCAAACTTTACAACAATCTTAAGATAAATAATTAAATTAATTTTATCCTAATAAAATGATATAGCCGAAATTTCTAATTAAATGAGTATTTAATTTTATTTTAACTAACTTTTTCAAATTAAATATTTGAACAATTCAAATATTAATTTAAAGTGGTTAAACCAAAATTAATTATTAAGTAAATGTTGTCCTAATTGAGACAACACTTATCTTAATTAAAACAAACATTTATCTTAAAATTTTATTGTCTAATTAAAATAATACTTATTTAAATTAGATAACTAATGTGAGAATTATTTGTCTCTTTAGTGACAAAAATATTTTTCACATTTTCAAGCATGATTAGGACGACATTTGTCCTAAAATAACTCTTTGTCTAAATTAAGATAACTATTGTCTTAATAAAGACATTTGCTGAAATACTATCAATTAACTTTATCTTAAATCTATTCCAACTTAACGTGGATTGAATTCTCCAAAAGTAGGTGAGAGTCCGTTTGGACATAAGAATTTTAAGTTCCAATAAATTTAGAATTAGTTTAATCTCATTAGGATAATCTTAATCATGAAGTCATTTCACTAACGATTAATGATTGTATTCTTGATAATTCTTAAAATTACAAGAAGTTGATGTTGAACATTGATTTATTCAGTTTAAAAACCTAGTGCTAGTGAACCATCATAGCCATCAATTGACATAAGGTAAAATTATTGTTTTATCCCTTATGTCATATTTGTCCCCTGATCTTAGATTTCATCTGCTAGGTAATCAGATAACTTTTAGAACTTTTCTAAAACTATCTTGAAATGATGAGTAGCTAATTCATCATTTCATTAGGATATATGTTACTTGTCTTTATGAAATTACCAGAAATGATGTAATGCTACAACTCCATTTCCTAGATTTATGTTTCCAGATATTCACTCCCACTATGATCTCAACATACAAAGCCTTGATCAATGTCACACAATGATCGTGCCCATTGTAAATACCTAATTTTGTCCAGGTAATTTTTAAAATTTGAAAAAAATAACAAAAAATAAAGAAAATTTCTGGAAACACAAAAGGTGAAATAATGATAATAATGGTAAAGAAAGCACAAAATGTGAAAGAAAATGGACAAAATTGAAATAGCCAAAAATTTAAAATCACAAAAATATGAAATTTCATAGAAAAAATAAAAAAAATAAGAAATGGAGGGAAACAAGAAATGCAATGGAAAAGAAAAATCAAAGTTAAAAAAAGAAGAAGAGAGAAAAACAGGAAAATAAACATAAAATAAAAGAATTGAGAAAATATATAAAGAGAAACAAACAATACCCCTATTTTGTTTTGCCAACCCTAAAAAAAAAATCCCAATCACTTAAGCCATTAGTCCACACCATTCCACGCCCATGGATATCAGCCTATTCCAAAAGATCTACTCTAGTGACCCAGATTTCTTCTTAGCCCAGTCCATACACCTGACCTAACTCGACCTTAGGAAAATATCTTCTACCTTCCTTTCTTGCTTAGCCGTAAGTCCCATTCAATCTCCAACTTAGCGCTTCTCTCTAGAAGGTGTGTTCACCTTCGCTACATCATTCTCCTTCTTTTCATTTCCACACAAGGCAGCTTATCCCCCAACCTTTTAGTCACTTTTGCTATAGTTGGAGATGTCTTTCCTCATCATAAGTTTCCCCTTTTCTAATAAGTTCACCAATGCTTTAAATTTCTCTAAAGATTTGCTTCCCATTGAGCAGCGTTTGTTGACTTTTGGGATGCCTTTATCTTCCTTCAACCTCCAGCTCACGATTGTTGTACAGCTAGAAGATAAGAAGAAAAAGATGTTCTGGTGAAACTGAAAGCAAATTCTGGCATTTAGGTTCGATTTTTTGTCTATAAATAGGGAAAAGAGAAATTTAAGAAGATAGATAGGACTTTAAGGAAGGCGGCAAAAAAAGATTTAGAAAATCAAAGTAGAGCTCGTGAGCAAGAAAAGGGGTTGGAATTCATGTTTCTTCATAAAGGTATTTCTCCTTTCCTTTGATTTTTTTAAGAGAGATAAGATGATTGATTCTGGCTACGTTGATTCCAAATAATCTAGGTCGATTGTTTTGAATTTTAATTTAGAAATTAAATTGGGATTGTTGCTATGATTTTATTTGGATTCTTATTTGCAATTCAATCCTGATTTGTTACTTTAAACTTACTTCAATCTTGGATATCAACTTGGTTTTGGTATATTAATGCTACTAAAATTTGGAATTAAAGCTGGTTTCAATGTCTGATTTAAGAGCTGATTAGGTTTATTTGGTTTTGAGGGTTTAAGATTGCATTTCTAATGTTAAGCTTGTTTATGAGCTGTAAATTGGATGAAGGAAAAGATGATTCCTACAGTACGATGCTTTGAGTTTTATTTACAATCTTGAATTGATTTCATTTTTTTGTTCAAAGCTATGTCTAATTTTGGGATTAAGTAATCTTCAATTTGTTGCCCAAAATGATTAGTTCAAAGGAAGGTTTCAATTAAATCTAAATTTGTTTTGATGAGGTGATAAGGTGATAAGGTGTTATATGTGTTTTGAAACATAGTAATATGGTATTTTAAAATTGAAATGGTTGCTAAGTCAAGTTTCATGTAGACTTATCGGTGATATGAACTTTAGCTCTGTTTAAACTTTTAAAATGCTTAATGCGAAATTGTGAACATTTATGGGCATTTGGGAATTTGGTGACTTTGGGTTGCTAGCTCACTAATTTGTTGTTGTAAATTTGATCCTGAGTCTTGAAAATATGGATTGAAGTTTGATTTTTGTTTCTGATTCATCTAATATCTAATGCATTATGATTCACCGATTTAAGGAAAAGGTTGATTTTGTGTTCAAATTTGGTCTCTGTTTTTAGGACGATATTATTTTTCAGATCATTGTCTAAAAGAACGTTAATCTTTGGTTTAGATTGTGATTTTACCTATCGTAACATTTTTTTTTGGGATGTTGAAATAAAATCCTATTTTCATATTGAAAGCTAAGTTTTAGGAGGATTATATTGGTAATTCCCAACTCCACCTGGTAATCCTAGATAGGGTAAAAAATTTATTTTACATTTAAGGTCTCTAACTATTATAGTCATTTGACTATCCCAAGGTGGCAGACTCTTTCTAAGTCTGGTAAACAGAGGGTTACATGTTGCCCTGAGGTTTGGTATACAATCTGCTACATAATTGAGACATCCTACAAATCTTTGTAATTGAGTTTTGTCCTTGATTTGATCTTTGAATTTATCCGCGAATTCTATTGTTCTACTAATGGGAGTTATAGTTCCCTGGTATATTTTAAATCCTAAGAACCTAACTCTGGTTTGGAAGAGTTTCATCTTTTAGCTGAAACTATTAATCCACTTTCCTTAATAATTGTATAAAATTAATTAAGGTATTTAAAGTGTTGATCTATAGATTCTAAAAATACTAAAACATCATCTAAGTAAACTATGGTAAATTTGGTATAATATTGAAAATATTGTTCATGATATTTTGATATTCTGAAGGGGCATTCTTAAGTCTAAAGGGTATTATGTTCCATTTATAATGTCTAAAGGGTACTATGATGTTTGGTATTTATCTTTCTCATCTACCTGTATTTGGTAGTATCTAGATTTCACGTTAAATTTTGAAAATATGGAGGCATTCCATATTCTACTAATTAAGTCTTTTTTGTTTGGTATTGGGTAACTAATCCATCTAAGAACTTTACTGAGTGGTTTATAATTGATTACCACCCTAGGCACTCCTCTTTCTATTTCAACGTGATTTTTGACATATAAGGCTGGGTAACTCCAAGGTGATTTACTTAGTCTAATCAATTTTTTATCTAAATATTCTTGTATTTCTTTCTTGCAGTATTCTAAGGTTTCCTCATTCATTTGAATGGGTCTAGCTTTTGTTGGAATGTTTTTCTCATTGAATTCTTTTTAATAAGGTAAAGTGACTACATATTTCTTTTGTGTCCTTTATTATGGTGCTCCGCACAAATGACTTTTTCAAACTTTTGTTGTAACTATTGTATTTTATTTTTTTAATGAAGCTTGCTAACCTGTTCTTCTATTCGTTTATGATGTATTTCTTTGTTTAGAGATTTAACATGGTCAGTCTTTTTTGTAATTAAGTTAACTTGGAAATGACTGAGTTTTGTAAAAGATTTAAATCTTTTAAATATGGTTTTCAATTAAATTCAAAAGTTATGTTTTTTCCTAAGGCTATCGTGGTGATTCCATCTGTTGTGACTTAGAATGGGTATATTGTTGTTAAAAAGGGTGTTCCTAAAATTATTGATTCGTTCCAGTTTTTTACTTAAACGAATATGGTTTTGAAACACATCTTATTGTTATAGATATGAGCTTTTGAAAGTTTATAGTTTATGTGTAATTTGGTTCCATTTGCACTACTTAATAGTTCTTTTGTCTTTTCATAATATTGTGTAGGGATTAATCCTTCTTGTATACAATTCATGTATGCTACTGAGTTAAGCAGGTCTATTGTTTCAAGGGTATAGTCATTGTTAATAACTAACGTGATTGGACAATACCATTTTTGTATTTGTATTTTATAGATTATGTTTATGTAATTTTGTTATGATTCTTCTCATCTTAGTTCTTTTTCTTTTAACTCTTCTTTTTTCTTTTGTTTTACTAGTCTCTGGTAATTATTGTGAATTACTTATATTGAACATTTGTAATTCTAAAACCATGTCTTTTAGCTTCATTTTTCTAATTTCTTCCTTTATGTGTTTGATTTCATATTGTAAATCTTGTATGGTTACCTATTGTTCTTTTGATTTGAAGCTAGTTAAGATTTGTTGTAGGTTGTATGGTTATATTATTTTTGGTTTTTGTTCTTCTCTTTCTATGACTTCTTTTAATTTTAGAAGGTAGTTTCTTTTAAGGTCTGGGTCTTGTCTCTTATCTATAATTTCTACAAGTAATTTTGCTTTAGCTTTGTTTATTACATTTATATTTTGTATTTTCATACAATTGTCACAACTACATATTTTCTGGTCCTAAACATATTTGTTCTTCTATGCTAGAGGATTCATTATCTATTTCTTCTTGAATATTGTTAATTTGACTATCTTGTTCACTATCTGAAGTTTCTGATTCTGAGGTTTCATATTGTTCATCTATTAATACATTGATCAAGCTTTGGTTAAGTTTCTCATTTAATTCTAAACTATTTATTTTCTTTTTGACTTTAGAAGATTTTGATGTATGTCCTACTTTTCCACATTTAAAGAAACTATATCTTTTCTAATATATTTTTCTTGTGAGTTGAATTTAGATTTTTTGTATGAACTATGCTTATACTTAGAATATTTTTTGTATCACCTTTTGTATTTTTTATCAGAAGGTTGATTCTGAGACTTATGGTATTTTCTTATTTTTCTAATACTAGAGGAAGGGGCTTGAATATTTTTGATTCCATATTATGGACAGAAGGTTCCTAATTCTTTCTTATTGTCTTTTAATTCCGACTTAATTTTGAATTGTAACTTCAAATCATTACATATGGCTAATCCTTTTATAGTAATGATGTTAATAATTTGTCCAAAAGTAAGTTGATCGCAAGGTATGGTATTGTTAAATTGTTTTCTAATGGTTTCCTTAATCTATTCTGCAAAGAGTTTAGATAAGCCTGTTATAAACTTTTCTTTCCAGATATCTGCGTTACAATCAGTTCTGACATAAAGTTTTGTTAAAAACATATCTTTGTACCATCTAAAATCTATCAATGTAGGTCAATTTAAACTAATTATCTATTCAACTATCCTATCTTGAAAGGTTAAAAGATCTCCTGTGAAGTGTTTTGTTAAGGTATACATAAAGGTTGCTACTGCATCTGTTACTAATACTAGTTGTCCATTTTCTACTTCTTGTTTTACTAGACTAAGAATTACTTGCTTTTCTTGATCTGATAGGAAGTTATCCCACCATCCTTTTAATTGTTTTGTAAATCCCATAACTAACATTTGTACTATTTGTTGTTCTTGGTTTCCTTTGATCTTATAGGTTGTTGTTATCATGGTCATGTTTTATATAACATTTAGGATATGGTGTTCACTAGCTCCATCTATGTTCCATTCTACTATGGATTCTCCTGAATAACTACTTTCTATAAAGGAATTTCTTTCCTCGTACTGTGTGTCTGGAAATGTAGGTCTTCTATAATATTTCTTGTTGTTGGTAAAGCCGGATTTTGTCTAGTATTCCTATCATATGTCTTTACTTGTTCTTCATTAACTTGCTAAGTTAAGGTACTTATTGTTGTGTTGCTAGTACTAGCATTTGTATTTAGATTTTGTAATTTTTGAGTTTTTTCTTGTATTAATCATTATGTAGGTTCTTGTCTTCCTAATTTAATCTTTTTACTATGTTCTAGTGATATTTTTTCTATCTTGTAGATTAGTCTTTGTGGATCTATGTGTTGGTAATTCCCTCATTTGAGGTTTGTTCTATGTTTTTTGTGTTAATATGATTTTCTACTATCTCTAGCTGTTTAGTTATAGTAGATAATATCTTATTTGAATAATTATTTTGTGATTGAACCTTTTTTATGTCATTTCTTGTAGGGGTTGCACTAAGGCTTGAGGTTATTATTTTGAAGACCGGAGCTTCTATGTTTACACCTTCTTTAGTCTTGATTTTTACTGCTTCTAGCTGGGGATGTGTTGTTTCAATTTTTGTCTCATCTAATTTAATCCAAGTTTAGGTAGTCTTGATCGTCCTATTTATTTTTGGGATTGTTGTAATAAATGGGTTTGGTATGTTATTATCTTTTGTATATATATTAAACCATTGAAAGAAATAAACATTCTTTCGTAATTCCTTAAGGTTACTATAGTATTGTTGTAGCCATTGTTCTTGCTGCTCATCAATAAAGATGGCTGAGAAATACCATTTTCTTTGGTCTTTATTATGTTTTGCTAAGAATTCTTTTCGTATGTATTCTTTATCTATTTCAAAATCTTTTGCCAATACTAGAACTTGAGATCTAGTAAGGGATAAATTTGGTGAATCTTCTTGGTATATTGGTTCTGGTATTTTTGGTCTAAAGTTTACTCCTGCTAAGTTGTAATGTATGGTGTTATTGTCTGAACTGACTGAGTGCTTAGAAGGCTATGGTTTATTACTAGGTTAAGTTATTCTGAAAGATATTGATCTCTTCATCTTAAGAGTAACATTTTCATTTTTGTCTTCTACTATGTTTGAGATTTCTATTGTGTCTTCCTTTTTAGGAGAGGAAATCTCTTCAAATTTCTAATCTTATGGTAATTTAGCTAACATTTATTTATGTCTAATGGGCTTAGGTGTTATTACCTTAGTCTTATCTACACTAGCTTCTATTATGATGGTTTCATTTCTAGGAGATATTCTTCTAACTCCTACTTTAAACAAATCTTTTAAAAGTTTGTATTATACTCTAAAAACTATTCCTACATCTTCATATCCTTCTTTAAACTGTTGTACTACATTTGTATTAAGTACTAAGGTTGTTTTAATATATTTATTGTGCAAACTAATTTCATAGTTTGGGTAACAATTAAAATATATTAGGTCGTTAGCTATATTGGATTCTAAACATGCTAATATTTAATTATCAAAACTTAAAGCTCTTGTATCCCTTAAAATGAGAAGTATAGGTTGGTTAACTCCTAATCTTCTTAGGGGTTTGATAGTTACTTGTATTAATCCAACATGGAGGAAGTTAAATCCATCCTTGATATGTTGATCTTTTAGCTCGGGGTCTAATAGTTGTAAGGTTTCATGTTGTTTTCCTATCGATCTCGTGGTTTCTACTGTTTTGAACACACTATCTTCTAAGAAATGAAAGGTAGATACCTTGTATATCTCTTTAAAACATATGGTAGGTAAGGTTCATGAAACTAGGTTTTACTCGGTCTCTTGTATATAGAACGATTGCTGTCTACTAATACTACTTTCTGGTGCATCTTCTTCATTTTCTCTATGGTCATGAGTCCTAAAGATAGTATGATTACCTCTATTTGAAAGTCTTCTAAAATTATCACTCATAATTATTTCTAAATAACCCTTTCTATGTTAATTTCTATTAGAAACTTATCGGGATCACATCCATAGCGGGACCACCCTCAACGCCTCCCTGAGCTGAACCCAGGTTGACCAACACTAATCCTAAGGTTGACAACACTAAGTCCATCTAGAACTTAATTATATGGAGAATTATCTATAAATAACTAATTACAATCTTACTCTCTCTCTCTCTCTCTCTCTCTCTCTCTCTCTCTCTCTCTCTCTCTCTCTCTATATATATATATATATATATAT
>JASKGM010043957.1:12169-28168 GCA_034509205.1 Ceratonia siliqua
CACTTTGTTGTCGGATACCATAAATCTCTTTTCCAATATTTGTAGCCTTTGATGCAAGGAAGTACTTTTCAAGAAAAAGTCTCTTTATCTAATTCCATGTGTTAATGGTACTAGATGGTATATAATAGACCACTCTTTTATGCCATCTGCTATAGAGAATCGAAAGTCTTTAACTGTAACTTACTCTTCCAAGATACTAGTTGGTTTCATAATTGAACAAACAACATGAAATTCCTTGAGATGCTAGTCTGGATTTTCCCCCACAAAACCATGAAAAGATGGTAAAAGGTGCATCATTCCTGATTTTAGCTAAAAAGCTACCTTAAGTTGGGGGTATTTTATGTAGAGAGGTTGTTGATCTAGAGTTGATGGAGTGAACTCCTTGAGAGTTAAGTTGTTCATGCAATCTCTTCTGGCACTGGTGAATTTAGTCTATGACTAAATGATATGTATTCCAAAACCCTTTTAAGCTTTAGATCCATTGATTCTGCAAAAAACTCAGACATTCAAAATAAAAACTTAAATGAATTAAAGACACACTAAAATTAAATTAAATTTAAAACAAATAACAAAACAATAAATAGAAAATAAGATAAACTAAAATCAAATAACAAAGTAATTAAGGCAAACAATCCCCAACAACATGGTGCCATAATTAATATACTTCCTAAGGAGGTATCAAAATAAATTACTTGTAAAAGATGTTGTTGTTATTGAATAAAATAGAAAGCTAAGGTTATTCCACTAGAGGATTGATCTTAATTAATATACTATTGAGTCAAACACACTAAATTAATTAACACAATAAAAAAGAATAATAATAAATGATGGGGGAGGTTTGGAATTAAACTAAAATGCAAACGAAGTGAAAGAAAAATAAAATGAAAATAATCAATTGCAAAATCAGAAATTGAAACTTTGAAATAGGATGAAAAACATGGTTAAGGAATCATTCTCCACTAACTAATCCAACTGTATAGCAAATGTCTGGTGTAGTACAAAACATAGCATACATGAGACTCTTCCCACTATGGATACATAGGCAAATTATCTCATTTGGTCATCTTCGAGTCTTAGGGAAATACTCCTTAAAAAGTTTGATTCCATGCCTGAAGGGTGTGAAACCTTTCTTGGAATCTTGCATGCCAAACTTTGTCAACAGCTTGTCAATGTAGGTCGCTATATTCTCGAATATACATTCCCACTATGATCTCAACATACAGAGTCTTAACCATTGTCACACAATGGTTATGCCCATAGTACATCAAGTATCACAATGGACATGAACATAAGTCCATAATCCATTAGGATTTCGATTCTGCATCATAAACCCAAAGTGAAAATAGAACCTCATGTTGGTTTTCAAGAATCAATGTTAGATTGGAAATATGAGTCAATGTACCCAATCAGAATTAGGTCACTGCTAGAATATACTAGCATGTAGCTCTTCATCCTACGAAGATACTTAAATATACACTGGATCGCAGTCTAGTGTTCCATGCCAAGGTTTAACTAAAACTTACTAACTAAACTAACTGTATAGCTGATGTCTGGTCTAGTACAAAGCATAGCATACATGAGACTTCCCACGACCAATGCATAGGGAATCCATTTCATTTGTTCAACTTCCTAAGGAGTCTTAGGTGACTACTCCTTATAATGTTTGATTCTGTACCTGAAGAGTGTAAAACCTCATTTGGAATCCTGCATGACAAACTTTATCAATAGTTTGTCAATGTAGGTTGCTTAGGATAAGACTATCTGCTTGTTTTCACTATCTCTTATTATTTGGATCCTAAGAATATAGCTAATCTCCCCTAAATACTTCATATGAAACTACTGATTTAGCGATCCTTTTATCGTAGATAACGTTCTTACATCCTTCCCAATGAGTGGAATGTCATCATCAAAGAGTTCCAATAAAACAACCTTACTCTCCTTTATCCTTTTATAAACACAAGGTTCATCTACATTTTGTTGAAATCCATAAGATTTAACTGCACCGTCAAATCTTATATTCCAAGATCTCAATGCTTGCTTAAGTCCATAGATGCACTTATACAATTTACATACTTTGAGCTCTTGCCCCTTTTCAATGAAACTATCTAATTGAGCCATATAGATATGCTCTTCAAGATCCTCATTCAAGAATGTAGTCTTCACATCCATCTGTCAATCTTATAGTCAAGATGTGTAGCTAAGGATAGAAAGATCATGATGGATTTAAGCATCATAACTGGTGGGAAGGTATCAACTAGAAGGTTTCTTCATAGTCAATACCTTCTCTCTGGGTATAACCCTTGACTACTAGCCTAGCCTTGAAGGTCTTCATCTTTCCATTAACTCCTCTCTTTATCTTATAGATCCACTTGCACCCAATGGGTTTTTTTTCCTTTGAGTGCATTTAAAAGTGTCTAGACTTTGTGTAAATACATAGATTCCAACTCTGATTTCATTCCTTTTTGCCAAAAACAGTTTCTACAATGTTAATGGCTTCCTCATATTTAATGGGATCTAATTCATGTTCATCTTAAAGAGCCACCATTTGCTCTCCTATACCCGTGTATCTATCAAGTTGTCTAACAATGCTCCCACTGTGATGACCTTGGTTCCGTCTTTGTAAACTTAGGCTTATACACGTGGGGGAAACCCTCAAGTTCATAAGTGATGTAAAGATGGTTTACATCCTATCCATGTCTCCCTTGTTGTTTGTATACAATATCCCCATAATGAATATGGCAATGTAGCATAGGACATCATTAACCTCACCATTTCTAAACGAGTCATATTCTTCTTTTCAGCAACGCTATTTTGTTGATGTGTTCTGGGTGCCAATAAATTGGAGATTATTCCGTTATCGACCAAAAAATACTTAAACTTTCTAGAAAAATGCCCACCACATCAATTTGATCAAAGTTGTTTCAATGGTTTACCAAACTTCTTTTTAGCTTTGACTTTGAATTCCTTGAACCTTTCAAAGGAATCACTAATGTTGTGTATTAGATGCACAACACCATATCATGAGTAGTCATCATTGAAGGTTATGAAGTAAATATATCTTCCTTTAGCTTGAGTATTCATTGGTCTACACACATCCGTGTGTATGAAGTCTAGAACATCATGCATCATATTACCCTTTGCTTTAAAGGATAATTTAGTCATTTTACCTTCAATATAGGATTCACATACTGGTAAAGAATACTCTATCATGTCTAGTAGAGTACCATCCTTTACTAGTATGCTTAGCTTATTTTGATTAATATGACCTAATTGCAGATGCCATAGATAACTTTTATCTATGCTAGATTCCTTTATAATTGTAAACTTAAGTGAATTTGTTTTCGCAATGTTTGCAGTCCAATTAGTTGGTTATAGATAATATAAATTATTCCTAGTAATTCCAGAAAATATTAAAATTCCATTCATAGAAATGGTAATCTCATTACCAAAAGAAATAGAATATCTAAAATTTATTAAAAAAGTAGACAGAAATCAAATTTCTACAAAGTCCAATAATAAAATAAACATTATCTAAAGCCAATAGCTTGTTATTCAAAAATTGCAAGGTAATGGCTCCCACTGCTCAAGCTAAGACTAGTGCGTCATATACCATCCTCATTTGGAACTACCCCTCACTTAGCTTTCTCTTTGTCTAGAACCCCTACAAAGAATTACAAACATGGTTAGTGGATCCATAATCTACTATCCAGGTATTAGTAGAATCATTCACTAAAAAGCCTTTTAACATGTTTAGTAAAGCTGTACCTTGTTTATTATTTACATAATTGAGGTAGGCTTTACAGTTTCTCTTTCAATGTCTTTTAGTACTGTTGTGGAAACACTTTCCCTTGGTGCTATCCTTCCAAGCCTTCTTTTTATGGGCTAATTCTTCGGCCCAACTGATTTCTGGGCATTCTTTTCTTTTTGTTACCTGGCCCCTTTGCTTCTTAGACTCCACAGTAACCATGTTTGTCTCTGGCTTATTCTTGATTACTAGAACATCCTCCACATCTTGCAAGTCATTCATCAACCCCCTAAGGGTGTAGTCCCTATTATGCACTTCATAGTCCAACTTGAATTGCAAGAACTAGGAGTTTAGACTGTGAATGATCATGAACACTTGACTGTTTGAATCAATCTTAGCCTTGTGTAGCTCGACCTCATTAAGGCAAGATATTACCTTAAGCATGTAATCTCTCACTAACTCACCTGGCTTATGCTTAAGGTCCTTGAAAGCATTGATATCTCTCACCTTAGTGGACCGAGTCTTTGTACCAAACATCTTATGTAAATGGTACATCATGTTAAAGGCATATTCCATGGCATCATGCTACTGCTGCAACATACTGGTCATTGAGGCCAGTATGTAGCACTTAGCCAGAGCATTGGTATCATGCCACCTCTTATGATACTCGGTTTTGCTTGGTAGCAAGTAAGGAGTTAAATCAGGGGTGCTTGCTCAAAAAGGACCCATGTGATGTTGTCATAATTTAAAAACCATTTTGAGGTTTCTCTTCCACTCCACATAATTCTCACCATTCAGGGTGCATTTGTTAAGTAAAATAGATATAGGGTTCATGATTAAGGGATTGTCTTTAAAAGTACATTTAATATTAGTAAGCTACTTGTTATTGAATAGACTTTTAAACATGATGCATGTATGCATAAGTGTATTAATTCTTGTTTGATGGTCATTCACCTTCCATAATAAGCAATTGACTGTGGCCCATGAATACTTATTACAAGGTAAATTAGGACCCTCTCACTCAACTTTGCTACCCAGTATCTTCATACTTAACATAGTTTAGGAGTGCTTTTATTTGGCCCATTAATTTATTAACAAAGCTATTATGGATAGTATATTGATAGGTTAATGTTGAGTGTACTAACCAACCAGTTCATCTTACCTAGACGTACCACTAAGTATGCTTCTATGGGAAGTCATACTTAAAGTTCCACCATGGTAAACTTATCTCTTAGGAAATCCATTCCAGTCATGGTCTGAGTATATGCCCGCCTATAAGGAGTGACACAAACTCCATGACAATAGACTACTGGTTAGAGGCTATGGGTTCTAGGATTTAGCACCCTCTCTCACCAGTGTTTCAATTAAATAATTATGATTAATTATTCTAAGTTAATTTACCAAGTTTTCTAACATGCATCCTTTTAGAAAACCTAAATCACTTATGAACTTGGTTTCCTTTCTAAACTTTTTAGATAAGATTTGTATTAGTAACTTTTACTAATTATTTAGAAATATTATTTATTTAATTCCTTATGCATTTCCTATTTATTTTCACACAAACTCAGTTTGAAAATAAACTTAGGTAATTTAATTGACTAATTAGTTACTAGGTGACTAAATTAATTCCAACTAAACTCTTTAATTGGAAATTAATTTCCTTTAACTAATTTATCAATTATGGATATAATTACCTTCTAACTAATTTATTTATTTAAAAAATTAAGTCCTTATTATCCAACTTGCTAATTATTCATATTTCTTATGTTTTATCATTTTAAAACTCATTTAAAATATAAAACATAATGTATGCATGAGCAAATGAATGTGATTGGCACTTACTAGTCTACATGACATGTTATAGCATATATCATATATTATAAAATTTAAATAAAATATCAAGACCATATTAATGCCCATCCTAGAGAAGAAAAATAAAATCCTAAACTATTACATTAATTTTCTTCTTTCCTTGCGATTGCTCTAACTCTTGGACTTTTGGGATGCCTCTACCAACTTACCATGCATTAGGCCATCACCATATCTTTCTTCTTAGGCTTGAATGAGAGGTCCTAACATCTTTCTTGGGCTTGTCGTGGCCTCCATGTTACAATTTGTGGCTTTTTACTATTTAGATCATAATTTTGTAATTCAAAAAATAACAAAATTAAATCGTGAAGGAAATATGACCATATGGGGTCACCCTTCTTGTTACATACCAAAAAATAATTACAAGAAAATTCCTCCAAGGCATTAATATGGCTAAAAATTTATTTTAAACCAAAACCAACATATCGAAGACATCATACATACAATCATACATTATAAATTATTTCTAGGTACCAACCATGCATCATACACACACATAGTCGTGAACCAGACCCTGATACCAATTGTCGTATCTAGTGTTTATCCTAAGTGTTTACTATACAAGCATGAACTTTAAAAAAATTTAAAACACCTAAGCTTGTAAAACTAGCAGAAACAAAACACATAGGTAAAAAGTACTTCACAACTAGCTAGAAGATGGAGTGGAGAATTTTCGGATACCTCATGAAAATATTGAATGTTACAATTCGCTACCCAACCAAGCGTACTGACCACCTATTCTTTGAAAAACACCAATCCAAGTTACCTATGGTGAATAAGTTTAGTGATTGAAACAAAGCAAAAGATGAAAAAGGAAAAATAATTTGTAACTTTCAAAATTAAATTAAAAAGCCTTCTCCTTTGTTCTTTTTAGTGTGGCATGTGGAATTGTACCATAAAAGCACTCAAATTCTTTTTCTCAAGCTCACAACACTCGGTCAAAAGGGAAGAAGAAAGTGGCTCTTTTTCTCTCACACACTAACTCTAGACCAGAGAAACTCAAAAATATCCTTCTTTCTTTCTCAACTGGATGGCTAACTCACACTAATTCTCTAAAAATTATTTTTACTTGCACAACCACAAGAGGGAGAGGTTGCATATATATTATGCTATTCCTAGGTCAAAGGAGAGCATTTGAGTTTAATTCAAAATTTAATCTCTAACCATTAAGGATCCACATGCCTACTAAGTGGGGAAATTAGATAATCAAATTATCTAATGATTTATCAATTAATAATGTATTTATTAATTTGATAAATATATATTTTATTTAAGAATTAAATAAAACATGTGTGGCTTTCTAATTGGCCATGCTTGAATTTAAAATTCAAATAAATGAATTTTATTTAATTAAATACATTTAACTTAGTTAGTTTCTTAGTGAATGTAAGTTACCTAAGAAATTAAAAATCTTTTAATTTCTAATCCTTTTATTTACCTAGATAAATAGGATAATTAGGTAGATTTATGTTTGATTATTTCAAGCCTCTCTCTACCCTACTTGGCCGTCCATCTCTCTATCCTATAGAGATATGGTTTGCTTTACTTAAGTTTGAACAATTCAAACTTTAAGTAATTACGATTAATTTGATTTAATTTAATTTCATCAAAATTTTATCTTTTATACTTGCCTTGACTGAAATTCCTAATTAAAGAGGGATTTATTTTTATTTTCTTATATTTATTTGAATTAAATATTTGAACAATTCATATATTAATTTAAAATAATTAAACCAAAATTAATTAAGATAAAGATTGTCCAAATTGAGACAACATATGTCTTAATTAAGTCAAACCTTTGTCTTAAAGATCTATTGTCTAATCAAACAACACTTGTTAAATTTAGATAACTAATGTCAGAATTATTTTTTTATCTTTAATGACAAAATTCTTTCTCACATTTTCAAGCATTCTTATAACAACATTTGTCCTAAAATAATTCTTTGTCTAAATTAAGCCGACTCTTGTCTTAATTAAAACATCAACTTAAATGCTATTAATTAATTTCATCTTAAACTTATTCCAACTTAATGTGGATTGAATTCTCGAAAGTATGAGGGAATTCATTTGGACATAGGAATTTCAAGCTCCAATAACCTTGAGATTATTTTAATCTCATTAAGATAATCCAAGTTTATTAATCATGAAATCATTTCACCAAAGACTCATGATTGCACTCTTGATAATTCCTAAAATTACGAGAAGTTAATATTGAACATTGATTTGTCCAATTTGCAAACCTAGCATTTGTAAACCCTCGTAGCCATCCATTGACACAAGTTAAAATTATCATTTTACCCTTTATGAAAATTTTTCCCCCTGGTCTCAAATTTCATTCAATAAGTGACTAAATAATCTCTTAGAACTTTTCTGAAATCACCAGAAGTGATGGAATGTCACAAACTCTATTTCTTGGATTTATGTTCTTGGATGTTCACTCCCACTATGATCCCAACATACAGAGTCTTGACCAATGTTACACAATGGTTGTGCCTATATTATATCAAATATCATAATGGTCATGAACACGATTCCATAATCCATCAGAATTTTCGTTCGATCTACCACTAGCAGATGTAAAGTGTGTGAGTTCACGTTCAAAGCAACAGTACTAACTTAAACTTGATGTCTCACTTGATTCCAATTCATTTAATAGTGTCATTACCTGAAGTCTACTACTTCAATGATTTGAGATTCATCATTCCCTTATAAGAGAATCCCATTCTTTTTATGGAGATAATTTGGACACTATAATCTTTATTGAATAAAGTGACCAGCTCTATTTAGTGATTGTGAATAGTATTTTTGATTCATCCAAGGTATATATTTCCTTTTGCATAACCCTTATGCAAGTGTATCTTAGTTTATTAGAATCTAAGAACCTTAATAGCTAGAAAGAAATGTTACATAAATAAACTCTTTATTTATTAATATCAAAAATATATTTATATCGAATTAGGGAATACAACTTGCTTTACAGGGTAACCTAGTCCCAACAATTCTATTCATTGAGTACAGTCCATAGGATTCATTTCTCTTTTTGTGCATTGTTTTCATATTGATCTTTGCTAACTACCAAGCTACTACTAAAGCTTGGTAGGTTCTCTCAGGGACGAATGGAGTAAGGCTTGATGTCTTGGACTATTGGCTTAGGAATTGACATAGTCCATCTTATTATGATGCGACTATGTTCTTGTTAAAATTTGAATTTTGAGCTAGTTTGCATATGTTGTCAAAATTCATGTTCTTGTCAAGTGATGTGTAATAATATGTGTTTTGGCCATGGAGGACAAGTTGTGATTTATGGGGGACCTATCCATCTTACCTTATTACTGTGAGTAATTGGGACTCGTCAAGAATTCAGGGGAGGCTTTGTCAAAAGTTTTGCAAATTTTCCCTGATTCTAATTTCTATTTATGCATAATAATTCATCCAGTCTGATCCTCTTCAATTTGCAAGTGTATATTTCTATTTGAAGGATTATAGGATACTATCATAATGGTAGTATTCTATCTCGGTTACATGTTTGGATTTAGGGTGTGAGAATTACGTTTAAATCTATTCCTAATTAACAACCTAACTCTTTCAAGCATAAGTGTAATTAATCTAGAATGCATTAACTAGGCTCTATGGAATTACTATGTGATTTATCTAATTTATATAGCAATCTTTCAATTACCCATATATTAGGGAGTTTCATTCATGATGCTATGCACAAGAAATTACCTTTTAGTCTCATTCATGTTATCTTCACTTTCTAATTAATGGCCAAGTAATAAGAAGCAATAAGGGTAGAAAGAAACTCAATTTTTGAATCAAAGAAACAAAATCTTGAATTAATTAAAGAAGCTAAATTCTGTAACTATGATCCATCTTGGCCTTAGAACAAAATAAATCATAACATAACTAAAAACATAAAAAAAAAAAGAAGAAAATGAGAAGGCAGAGAAAAAAAAAACCAAAATAGAATTTCTACCTAGTGTTGCCACCTTCTCTTGAGGATTACAAGGAGAATGCATGAATTAAAGTGTAGCTAATAGACCCTTCTTATATTTAGATAGCCTCCCTAAATCTAAGAAAATGTTGTTACAAAAGATAGAGTTTGTTATAAACTTCTAGCCTAAGTAAGCAAATTCTATCCAAAAAACACAGTACTTTTTACTTGACCGTTTTGATCCTATAAGCACACAAACTAATCTTCTTGTTGAACCAAATATCTGTAAGAATTTGTCTTAGATTTCTAAAGCCTCAAGAATCAGTCCAATCGGAGTTCTATGCTGAGAGTTATGGCTCAAACACTACAACAAGTTGCTGCTGAAATTTTGTACCTAATTTTGATTAACTTGGGCCCGATCTTTCACTTAAGCCCATAAACACCTACAAAACGAATTGAAACATAATTAGGGCCCTTTTAACCATCAAATACTAATTAAATGACATAAAAATAGGGCAACTAATATAGAATTAATATATATAGAAATAACTCATGACAACTCTAGTTTCTTGTTTGACATTATCCTCAAACTATAGTTTGTATTGGAAGCAAGAAAAGGAAATATTATAAAGAGAGGAGATTCTTTTGACTCAAATGTATTTCTCTCAAAAGGCACACTAGGTGACCCTTTAGCATCTACTTACTTGAATAACTAATTATGCATTATATATGAATCGCTTTACTCTAGGTACATGAATTGTAATATTCTATATACATGGCCAACCATTAAATATAACTATCTAGAAATTCAAAAGACTTGAACTTAGACATCTATATAATTTCAAATTATTTATTTCAACACTCCCCCTTAATTTGGATTTTTCATCATTAGTCCAAGTGTATGGCCCAAAGTCCTAATGGTTCAATTGGAAATTTTAGGCCTTTAAATCATAATATATGGATGTGCACTAGGGCTAATCCATAAAGAATTGTGACAAAACATTATCATGAGTGTGTTACGAATGGAATGAAGGAGCTGAGGTCAAATTTCAAGTGAATGTGAATTATATTTGCAAGTGCAGTCGACCGCACCATATCTTGCTGTCAACTGAACCTCCCTGGATGTCTATAAATAAGAGGACATTTGATATTTTGCAAATCAATGGAGAAAGGCTTTGGATAGAAGGCTTGAGAGGCAGTGGAAAGCATTCTAGAGGAGGGATATGGTGCCAAAACTAAGGCAAATTCTTTATGGGTGATTTTTTAGCAATTTCTACCCCATTCACTATTTATGGGAAAGGAAAATTTTGTGCAGGGTTTCCTAGGAATCACCACAAGTGCCTAGGATGAGATAAGGGTGGCAAATTAACTCTCCTCGTCCTAGTGAGTTGTTCGTCAGCCTAAGAAATCACACACACCATAGATTTTTCAAGAATAAGCATATTCTGGAATTGTTTCTTATTTTGAGCAAGAGAAATCTTACCCAAATGATCTCTTATTCTAAAATTGTTTTGGGTAAAGTTTTAGTGGTATAGAGAGTAATTAGGAGACATCAATTAGACCCAGGATGCTACGAAACCATAGACTCCAGTTTGAAGGAATTCAGTTGAGGAAAATCTTTCCCAAAACCATATGATAGCCCTTGAGAGTAGGTGGGATTGTATAGGATGTGAACTCTGTGAATTGACTAAGGAAGGAACAATAGAAGTAAATAATCACAAAAGGTAGGAGATTTTCATTGTACCTAAATTGACACCAAACTTCTTGTAATAAAAAGGAGCCCATAACATGGTTAAATAGCTAATAAGAAAGAGAGGAAGTAAGGCCATTGTGACATGAGGCCACAAGAATCATTTTCACTTTAATTAGAAGAATCTGGTAAATCTTAAGGTTTGGAACTCGATGTAATGATAATAGTAGATAGGTTAAACTTCAAATAATGAATAGAGGAATTAGCACTGGATGAAAAAGAACTAATGAATAGGGAATTGTAATTCAGTGAGCGAAGATCACACAATATGAAGATTTGGGTCTGGGGAAAGTTGAATTAGTATATGGTTAAAATGAGACTGCAAAGGGGTACTCAAGAGGGAGAGTGTTAGTTGCATGGTGAGGTTCATCCATAATATGATCATGTAATTGTACACGTGTTTTATGTTTACTTTGAATTCCATTTCCTTTTTCAAAAATCAAGTAACATGATAATTTTTATTAGATTTCATGAATTACATACTCATTCTTGTTTGGTTGAAAGAATTTATGTCGGATCAATTTTATGCGGAACTATTTTACCAGCTGATGCTGAGAAGGTATATGTGTTAGCATGGCTATTTTATAGTTTTTTTAAGCATATATTTACTTTGGGGTCCATAATTGTAACTGTAGTGGAACAACTAGGTACACCTAGGTCACAACCTTTGCCAGTTGAGTTACTCTTGATTTCTCTACCCGGAGATGAAGTGGAGAACCATCTTCCTTTTGTTCCTTGGTTGGGTATGTCCCAAAGGAGCTTGGTTGAGTGGGTCCTAGAGTTGAAATATTGATTTCCTCTCCAATTGAGTTGGTCCTAGAAGTAGGCAATTTAGGTTCTTTCATTGAACTCTATAGGATCCCCATGTTCTTTATTTTATGGTTATTTCAACCAAACCTTTCAGAATCTTGCATGGTACTTTTGTAGTGCTTGAATATTTTATTTTCTGTAAGTCAACCTTCTAAGAAATGAGTCTTAGAAAGAAATATATTACTGCATTCATCATAGCATTTTAAGAGGTGTGAGAAGAGGGAAACTAGAAGTATGAGATGGTTATTCTTAATTCATGCATACATACATTACATGGGCTATCATTTTGTTTTTTGTTTGAATTTTCTCACTGAGCTATTTGAAGCTCACCCCTTTGGGGACTTTATTTCATTTTGCAGGTTCATCTAGCATATAGTTGTGTCCACTAATTCGATTCCAAGAGCTGTAGTTAGGAAGTGTCAGGGATGTGAGAGAGAAGGGAAGAATTAGGAGGAAAGTTATAATTTAAGGATTATCAAGAATTTTTATACAATGAAATGATTTCCTTATCCATGTAAGGATGTATTCTGTCAGTATAAGTGTGGTAATTTAGCCTGGTGGTAAGGCTTGCTTGGATTGACGGTCATAACACCCTCAATCCTAGCACTGGTCACAACCCGGTGGGCTAGGTCATGATACCAAGTCTTCTTCACATTCTTCAAAAATATTCAATCTTGAAAGCTTTATGAAAATGAAAATATGAGCAATTCGATCTTGAGTCAAACATATCATCTCCAAGGAAGTAACATGTGCAAAGACCTCTTCATAATGAATGTTGTGTTTTTGCTTGTAGCTTTTAGAAACTATTCTTGCTCTAAATCTCTCCACCTCCCCTTTAGCATTCTTTTTCTTAAAGGCCCATTTGATTCCAATAGCTTCATGGTCATCAGGAATAGTTGATAACTCCCAAGTGTTATTCTTCTCAATGGATTTGATCTCTTCATCTATGGCTTATTTCCACCTGTCATCTTTCATAGCTTCATCACAATTCATTAGCTCACTATCAACAAAGAGATAACAAATTATTCCCAACTTCAGGCTCTTCATACAATTCATAAATACTTCTCATTTTTCAAGGCTTGTCTCAAACTTTATTCCGATGATAGTAATGCATCATGAGTAGGAATAGGTGATGGTGGTGGAGTAGTGTCTTGCATCGCTGTGATGCTCCCTTGTTCTTCCTTTCCAAAATAGGGAAAAAAGTCATAAGATCTTTTTTCTTTAGCTTCCCAATTGTCATGCACCGAATCTAGGCAGATGACTAATACCACGCATGTGTAAAGCATGAGTTTGCACAAATGTAAGATTAAAGGTCAAAAACTTCATAATAAAATCCTCCAAAATATTTATATGAATCATAGTAACTAAAATTGCCAAAATATAATTTTAAATTTGTACAACAGTTAAAAACTAATCCACAAAATCTCATAAATAATTGTTGAAAGAAATTTAATAATCATTCACTAAAAATCCTAAATTTGTACTTAAAGAAGTCATAATCTTAATAGTTTTTTCTCACAATCCTTCAATACGCTAAGCCAGCTCAACCTGCTCTAGATTTGCAAAATGTTAAAGGGACAGCTAAACATGCCTAGTGAGATCCTCTATTACTCTAGCTGGACGAAGAGGTTAAAGTATAATTTCAAAGTCATGAACAATTACCAAAAATCATATCTCAAAAAAATGTTATTAGATTCGTCAACAAATCATCCATCAAACTTCATATACAAAATAGCCATAATAAAGTACATAGATAAATCCAACTCTAGTTGTCATTGTGACCACATTTTCCTATGTGGCAGGGATCAATACTTAAATATCACTATTTACCTTGTGATGTGGATCGATGTTGTCACAATTTCCCTTGTGACGAGGATCGATAATGCTCATAGTGCGATGCATGGGCGTCGAAATTCAATAATTAAGCTCAACATAGAGAAATTCTCCAGAGATCAACCAAACCAAGTGCATAGTTTCAAAATTCAAACCATAGCTAAACTGAGATGTTTTTCTATCCACGCACATAGTTTATACTGAAGTTCTCACAGTAGAAAAATATATTCCATTTAAGTATAAAATTTCAACATTTCAAAAATTAAGCAACACTAATTTATTCCAAGTTTTCAAAAATCACAAAGTATTGAAAAGATCAAATCTTTACTTCACGATTATCAACTAGATTTTTGAGAGTTATATATATATATATATATATATATATATATATATACAGGAAATAAATTTAACATATAAAAATTCAATTTCAAAAAGCTTAGAGTAGCCTATTAACTTACCTTAAAACGTACTACAAAACTAAGGTCAAAACGTCCACCAATTCAAAATTTAGAAACTAAAATTTTACAATTACTGATATTCATGAATCCAATTAAATAATGAGTATATGCTTCCCTAACCTATGTTTCTACAAGCATATATATGTATATGGAATCCTAATCTAATAAAGTATTATACCCAGGATACTTTGAATTAAGGCTGTTAAGATGACTCCTAATTATATTATTTATAGTTGATGCACATTAACTATTAAATAAATAATTTCTTGTGTTCACAACTTTTAATGATATCCATTCTGTTCAAAACATATAATTAAAAAAAGGGCACAATAAAAATGTCTTACACAATATAATGATAAGTCCCCTTATCTTACTTAGGTAGAGGACATAATATGTACAAAATTATATCCAAAAGTTCATGAACAAAAGCAATTAATGCTAGCATCTAGAAAAATTAATCTATATTCCAATTAACCCACTACAAGACTCACTAAACCCAAAACAAGGTATCTAACTCGGCTGGGACACGTGAGAAATTGGAACAAGAATAGCAGGCCCAAGCTTAGCAAATAACGCATCATTGAATTGTTACTCGCTAACGGTTCACATAATAAATTCATCAAACATACTCTTAAATTGATAGTTTAATTACTTCTATCACGATTAAATGGAAGAATTTTAGTGCTATAATATTACTAATGAGAAGAGACTCTAGTAGTAGTTGAACCATCATTTAACGAGAAGCCTAACAATAAAATTATCATCCTTAAGATGTGATTTTCATGACCTAAATATGAAGAGAAATGCAAAGTAATTAAGAATTTGATATGATCTTAGCTAGAAGAGTGTTTAGGTATGAAATCTTGAGCCAAAGCTTTATTTCTATTAGTTCCCCAACAATTTCCTTACTTCTGCCATTCAAGACTCCATTTAGGCAAATTAAGATTAGGGTTCTCTTCTATATATGACATTTATGTTAGAATTTCGATTGTGGGTTGCCACTAATTGGAGGTTTTATTGTTTTATAAAATTGGTTGATTATGGATTCATTGGGAGATGGTTAAAGTCCAATTTACGATCATTGTTGTTTCTGAACTTTAAAAGCCTTGGTGGTATTGATGTGTTTAGCGGCTTAGTGTAGGTCTAATCCTATATGTCCGTAATAGGAGAGCCTATTAAAGTTATTTTATTTTTATAAAATATTAGGTCTCATCTCTACTCTTAACCTGATAAGGGAGATAATTAATCTCTTATCTGTGGCTTGCCTCTCCCCTATCTTATTATTTTAAGATTAGGGTTCTCTTCTATATATGACATTTATTTATATTAACATACCTGAAGATAAGTTTGATTCTAACTATAAGTCATCCTAACTCTTGGTAGTAATATAATTATACTTTTGATGTCTTACTAAGACTAAAATCAATTTATAATATTGTTTAAAATTAATTAGCTGATTATCTATAATTAATTAGTTAGTTAAATATTTTTATTCATCTTTCTTTTTTTTCTTTATTTAGTAGTTATGTTTAATTAATTAAAGTTTATCCTCTTCCTTTTTAATTGTTATTATTATTATTATTATTATTATTATTATTAT